>VOMN01091976.1:0-78883 GCA_014899125.1 Orchestia grillus
CAAAATGGCATTATATGTACTTTTCGAAAATAAAAACACGTTGTTTCTTTATTTTATTTGCCTTTTATTTAACCTACAAATGTGTCATATCATTTTGCCTAACCCAGTATAAAACTCGAGGCTCTGCGATCAATTCTAGAGACGCGTATCATTGCCTAGCTAAATAAATTTCCACACATTGAGGCGAAATTGAACCAATGTATGTCCTGCAGTGTAGCGAATAGAAGTAAACAAAAACCCGACCGACATCACAACGAATCTGATAATACAGCCCCAGTCTTGTATTAATTCAGCCCTAGGAAAAACTCATTCTCCGACTTCTCTTGAATAATAAGAGTAAATTGATCAGGAGAATATCAAGAAGAACATACTCAAACACTAGCAACAGTGATTAATGCGCAAATTAGCACGCCCTAATGCACACGCTCAGCACCCATGACGTTACCACAATGCAATTAAAGAGACGAAAGCAGAAACGCAACAAGGAAGACGACCACCAGGCACGGACACAAGAGCACGTTCCCTTTAATTCGAGCAGCGGGCTGACGCGCTGCAAGTCTCGCTCTCTCTCTTCACCTACCCCCTTCTGTATGAAGGCCCTGTCACGGAAACACTACAGCAATTTGAAAACCACTATTTGATTTGACGTTTTTTTATTTGAGAACGCGCACCGCAAACCGCTCCAACTAATCAACATAGGGCCGTAGCTCCAACATGTGCGAATACCGTTGATGCATTCAGACGTAAGTCATCGCTTCCTCATTACTCGACGGAAAAATTCGGTCACAAGTTTCTTCCCATAGCCCTACAGAGACGCACAGCCTCTGCATCCAAGGTAGCATAGATGACGACAAGAAAAGGCGAACTGAAAATCTCGAAAAAAACGAAAAGGCAGAGTAAAGGAAACAAAAAGAGTCGCCATCGCGCGAAAGGTTGCAGCTGACACTGTCCATACAGTGCAAGGCAAACGGAACTACAAGATATAAATAGGCTGCTCATGAGCATAAGAACTACAGTCCACATGCACAGTTTAGAGGAGCAACCCTCGTTCATCTATTCGTCCAACACGTAAATATTCCTCACTACAGCGCGTAGAAGTGACCCTGAACTCGCGAATCGAAATAACAACGAAATCTTCAGTTTGAGAACGAGATTTCCGAAAATTAAAGGGACACTTTACAAAATCCAATGCTACGAGGTTCAGAAAATAAAATCGAGAATAAAAGTTACGAATAGCATAGCTCGTTCCACACCTATATGCAAGGAACACAAATGAAATAAGAGTCCAAATCGTGTGCTAAGTGAAATGAATGCAATACTTATTTTTGCAATAAGAACCAAGTCCTCTCTCATGCAAAGATTTTAAAGGTTGACAAGCTTCTTAAACTGTTAATTTCGTAGCTTAAAATAGAGTTCCTTGTAAGAGTTTTTTTGAGCTCAAACGCGCGCACAATGGGAGCAAGGAAAATTGCTCAGGAAGTTTAAATTATTTCCAAACATAGTTCGAACCGATTCCCTAATATTCACACTTCTAATACATAAGCTTTTCCAACTGGTCATTATTTCTTAGTAAAGTTGGGGAATAAATGTACGAAACAAACAGCGTACCTACGGAATCGCACACCCTTTGACGGTCTTACCGCCTACTGAACGTCATGCAGATCTTTGGAAAAAAATTCTTCGTATAAATAGAATAAAAACACCAATTCCCCAAGAAAACAAAGCTCCTACATCCTGGTCACAACGCGACCGTGTCCTCGACTTTTTGAGTCCTGAACATGCAAATAGTTGTTCGAATTTATTCCGAAACTTAGCTGTGTTGTGTACACATAACAGAGAATCTAAGGGTTTCAATTATACATGTGTTCAGTTAGCGTATTGCTAGACGCACTATATTTCCTTGCCTGGTGTTCCGAGAGAGTAGCGATAGTTCTCCAGCTGAGAAAATGTAAAGGTATCTAAACACCAGGCCAAAATGGAGACGCGACTGAGATGTTCCTACAGTATTCAATGGGTAAATTTGGTTTGGTTCAAGCAGGGCGCAAGGTGTTGAAGTGCTTTGAAAACTTTTTAGCCATAACAGAACTACTAAAAATTTCATGAGCGTTCGCGACTCGAAGGGTAAAACTTAACCACTTGCAAAGCAAAGATCTAGAGAGGAAAATTCAAATCAACCAAGATACATGAAAGTTTTCCGGCAATGAATGACCAATTGAATTCCCGGTGCAATATTTAAACACAGAATACAGAGCTCAGAAGTTAATACTGGCCATCCTAGACTAACGCAAAATGCGTTTTAATATCTCGACTCGCGTAGCAAATCCCGAGCGGAGCAACTAAAGAATTAAAACTTGACGAACTGTCCCGGAAAATTTCCACAGTTTGATCAACTTACAAGGAAATTGGCGATGAACAAACAATGACTGCAGAAAATTTGTGATACCAAATGGAAGCATGAAAATATGAGAAGGTGCCGGTCGCCGCTCAAATACAAGGAGGCACCTAGATACACAGTATTAATCAGAGAGTATTTACAGAGTATCACAGACGGCTGCACGAATGTGGTAAGCAGAATTTCGGCAGCTTCACAAAAAACCGGCAATCCACCGTAGCCAACAATATCCGATTCGGATTATACACACACAGCAAATTAAAGAAAACCCTGTTTCAATGTTCTGATAAGAAAAACCCGAACATTAACTGAACCCTTTAAGGTCCACTGTCAAGAATAATGAACAATAGATATATTCGAGTTTAATCTCAAATTCTCAATGCTCCGTTCAAAACTAGGGCGACTGTACACACTATTGTGTGAAATGTGAACGACTGATCTAGCAATATTTCGTTCATTTAAGAAAAACTTAGCTCTTTTAGGGTGAGCTTTGATACCCGTCCAAATCGCTGATTAGTTTCAACGCAATTTCTAGAACGTTAAACAGGAACAAGCAAAAGAACGCAGGGGTTGTCGCAAGTGTCACGACGGCCACGTCGTCCTCGCTGGGTTCCTGAGCACCAGGTTGACAAGCACTGCTCCAGAAGCTCTGCATTAACAACAATTGTTGATCAGGACTCTTCAGAGCGAGTAATGAGGCAATCATCAGACCGTGACAGCATGAATGTAGCAATCGTAGCCTCGTGCCCCAAGGCCATGTGACCGACCAAGGGCAAACAGTTTTAAGTACAACCCCAGGGTGCGTCAGTCATGCCCATATACAGGGGACGTCATACCCATTCAAGGAGAGTGACGCCTATGCATCATGTGAGGCCCTTAAAGTGTTCGGCTAAGACGACTGCAGCTAGAAGTAATTGTTTACTTATTACATTATATTCAGCATGCTTCATTAATTATAAAAAAGAGATAGCGCTCAAAGCTCACGTATGCGACAGAACGCATTTTGTCACTGCGAGCATTTTTACTTCGTCTCGTTTAGTCACTAACCACACCTGCTCCAAACACCAAATTATTCGAATTCTCTGAACTGATAAATTATACAAAATTATTCACCAATGTCTATGGCACAACTCACAGCCAGTAAGGATTAATCGTTCCGAACAAGTCCTAAATTTTATGAGACTGTTTACTGACCTTTCCGTGTTGATAACATAATGAATACCACTACACCTCAGTTCACAAACCTGTAATATTGGTCGGCAGTCATGCATAGAAAAATAAGAAAATTAGGAGGTAAATGCACAAATAAGAATGAACTGTACGTAACCTTTTTATTTTCGTCTGCTCTGGTCTAGAGTCCCATTGCTTTTTTTGTAGTTCAAACTTGTGAAGTAAAGAAAACTACACAGCCTCGCAATCAGAAGACAAGGGAAATATTTGGTCGCGGTAGACCAACTTCGTCGGCACGATCCCGTTGATCACAAATCATTCATAAATCTCCCCTCGAATAATAGGGAGAGACGCCGCGAGAATTTTAAAAACATGTTTGAAGGCTTTGCTCGGCTGATACTAATTTTGTCACCAAACCGACACTGGGTGAGGAGTTACCCAAAGGCTGAGTGACGTCAATGCGAACATAACGAGCTCTGAGAGCGGCATTGCCCTGTAATACCACGACCACCGGGGACCATTTGCGCTCGTCAGCTTAATAATCGCGCTCTGCGAGGCGAATCAGAAAAGGACGTAAAGTTGCGCTCTCTCGATAACATTTACGGCCACGGACACACAATCGTGCTCATTCAGGGTTTCGCAAGGCACTAAAATTGTTGCAGCCTTCAAACGAATCTGCTCTCAAAGAAATGTTTCGCACCTTTTAAGACTGATCGTCATCCGTGTTTTTAGAAAAAATCTTCGTACCCGATTTACGGACGATAAAATATAATTTCAAATAACTACGATGAAACGATATTCATTCATCACTTAATCAGAATAGATATGAAATCTTAAATGCAGGTTTCTGATTGGTTTGGAATCCAACGACAATAATAGTGACCAAGTTTTGAAAGGTGAAGTAAACCGAGCTAATACAGTGAAAACTCGGCAACACAATCTAAATCAGCTCTTAAGAGACGACACTGAAAATTTGTATTGTGTGGGCAAGGGCTTATTGTGAATTAGCAATGCCTCTTGCATGTTCAATTGAGAAAAATATCAACTACTCTATGCTTCTTGAGCATGCAAACCTCTACGACAAAATTTAATTCTATTTGATGAGTGAATATCTCAGTAAATAACTTAAGAAATACAACAGGCTTTCATTAAAATTAGGCTTCAAAATATAAATTTTTGTTAAGGCATAATGCACCAAACAAATAATAAAAAGTGAAAATACTTCTCGATTTATTAAGATTTTTATTGGACAGGCACTACGAAGCGCACATCATGCAACAGATTGAACACAGCTCGATCAGCAATCGTTCCAAAACACGCAACGACGACCAGAACAAATCTGAGAATGGCGTTGAGCGGCTCATATCCCGCCTATCGCACCCAATGAAATAACCTTGAGATGAGCAGGGATCAACAAACGAACACCGCACTCGTGCCGCGTGAAATGAACTATGTTTCCATGTTCCAAACTGAGTCATCCTCGATAGCAATATTTATTTGTATTTATACACGCCAATGCATGAGAACACGGTAAAAAATATTATAGGAGACCAGAAATCACGGAGAGGCAATAAATTCGTAGCTTATGCGGTGAGATTAGCTGTCATCAGCACTCGGAGAACGTGAGCTTAGGATGCAGAAGTGTTTCTTGATTGCAAAACTCACAAAATTCAAGAGGAAAAAACAACATTTGCATTACGCAAATGCACGGCACCGGTAAATGAGCGTGATAGCCTGAGTGATGCGTCGGCAAGCTTCGAATTATTTCAGCGATGAGAGCCACATTCGTAGACTCTGATATCAGACCTTAGCAGGTGATGAATCATTATGTACCAAAAGTATCGCGTAACACGCTCACATCTCAAATGGAAAAAATATGCGAAGTAGCCATGAGTGTGAAGATCACATACGCAAATTCTCTAGCATTGTCCTAACATATGTGCAACAGCAATAAGTGAATGATGAAGCGTTCAAGTTTCTGGCAAGCAAAAACATATTGGAAAATATTCTTACCATCCATTCATACGAGTACATAATTTTGTATGTTACTTCACCGTATCGTATACATAATTGTCGTACACTGGCAAATTTACCAATATTTTATCAATTTGACTCAAATTTAGCAGCATAATATGCATGTATGTATGCTTGAGCAACATTGCGGTGGCGAGAAATATCTACTTCACCCTTCACTAAAAACAAAGCGCACCGAGCTCGAACAGCTGCAGATGATGGAAGACAAGAGACGAAGCGACCAAACATTATTCTGGCGCAGTGACATTCAAGCCAAACATCGTTGTTATACTCATTTTACTGAGCTCACTTTGATTGTTCTATATTTAGTACCATAAGCGTCACGATTTAAAGTTCAAGCCAAATTTCTAAACTTTGCATGTATATGTGATTGTTCCCTAAAATCTAAGTTGAGGAAATGGATTCAAGCATTAATTTAAAAACAGTTCAGAGGCCACTGGTAGACCGCGAATTCACAAAATTCGTGGCTCAGGGTATTAACGGATTTTGCTCAATTTAGCCCATGTAAGCTTTACATGAGACCATCTTATCATTTGGAAGACGAGCCTTAAAGGAAGAGGTGGAGTAATTAAACAAACACAAACCACTTAGATGGAGGCTGCGGGGCTTAAAATTGCACCAGTAAATGCGAAGAGCGACCTGAAATTTAAGAAATACTTTTGGGAAGGTGTCGAGTTTCTCTGGCAGGGTAAGATTACTATCACGAACAATTCTCGAAACAGAACGAAGAAGCATCCTTTGTGCCATAAAACACAGCCTCTAATCAGATTAACGGACTTCTAATCTGCACCCGTCAAACAAAATTCAAAGAACTCTTGGTAAGGCTGATAAAGAACCCCTCTGAGTAAGCAATTAGAACGCACGAGGCGACCATGAGGAAAATCAGAAACAGCAAAACCTGCTTAATTCCAATGATGCTGTGTATTTTTTCCATCTAAGAATAGGACTATCAAGACGAAATCAATAAGAAAGTATAAATCAAGTTTATCTTTAGAGGACATCACACGGGTAATTGTGACACAAAATCTACTTAGATGAACATAATTGGCCAGCGTACAGACACAATCCTGAACGGTCATAATAAGGAAATGCAGTAATCTACGTAGCACTGCGAGACAAAAAAAAACTTGATAATGCTCAAGAACGAATTTACATACCAGGAAAAAAATTCAAACCCATAACCCTTAATATTCAGATTTCGTCATCTAAGCCCATATCATAGATTGGACAACACGGGATGATGAAAAAGTTTCGTATCAACGTAAAAACATTATTTGAGAACAAAAGAACATAGGTCATCTTATAANGTGAAAGGAACGCGAAAAGTATGGGAGACGATATTCTCTTATGGGAAAAGAAATCATTCAATATTATCATTTAATACCCCTCAAGATTAACACTCGTACGTTTTGCAGTACTTTTCGAAGTAGATTTCTCATTCTGAATATCCATACTCACAAACGAATTCCCTAACGAATACTGTGGTCAATAATCAATCAATATCTGATGACGGAAAATTGCGATAGATTTTTCCTGGTGGTGAAGCATCTTGACGTAATCACAAAATTATAGAGCAGAAAAAAATACGCATAGAGAACGTCAATTGATCAGTAATTTCCACTGGAAGAAAAACTGTCCTTAAAGGAAAGCCTTAGGAATATCGTTGGCTAAGTAAGGCACGCTAGTCTGGAAATAAAATCATTCCTAGTAGCGTCACACCCTAAAATGACTATGACAGCACCCAATTGCTACTCTCAGAGGAAGACAAAAAAATGCATTACCACTCGTACTATGTATAACCTTGTGTCCTTCCTTCCCGCCAGCGCTCTTGACATTAAACTCCTTCGGTTGAAGGTCGGGCGTTTTCAAGGACCACTCCTATTTGGCGCGTTCATAGAGTTTTTCGACACATGAAATGCTTAGAAGAAGAGGCGAGAACTGACGTGAACCAGAGCAATGAGAAAAAAATGGGGGTCAAAAAATAATCGTGTAAACCTGATACGCCGCGAAAAATAGTAACATGAGAGGTATTCCACTGCTATTCTCTGACGAGGCGCAGGCAAAGTTGCCATGAAGTCGAGTGAAATAGGGATGGTGCCGTGAACAAACGCTTACTAGGAGAGACGGGCCGCGACAATACCAGCCTGCACCTTTACAATTTAAGAACGAGAGATACGCTATGCAAACACGCACCCAAACCACATAAATTTCGGTGAGTAATGGCTAACTCCAACTCGGTCGCGAAGGGTCAGAATTAAAAAAGTTCATTCAGGCGTTGCGATATTAAGAATTGAATAGAAAAAATTATACAATAACAGCCGTGCACAGGTACAATTACACGTCACTTCATATTACGCCAGACCACTGTATCTGCTACTCTTCCGTAACAAAGACTATTTTTCGATACACAAGAAAACATTACTTTCGAGTGAATGCACACGTTCTCGTTTCATGATCATGCTCAGCCGATCACAAAACCACCGAAGTGAGAAGACGACCGCGTTCTTGGATCAGTTTTTCCAACGTAGAATATCATTGCACGAGTTTGTCTGCGAACAACGCACCTGAAATGAAGTTCGCTAACGAAGCTCTTCATGAGAGCTGAAAGGTAGTCATCAGCTCCTGTAAGCACACTCGGTGAGGGCGGCACGGTGCAACTCTGAAGCAATGAAGTCTACAGGATTAGGATTCTTGAGCAGGCGTGTTTGATCGCTCAGTGCTACAATTTTGTTTTGCTAACTTTGTGTCCTCACTCGTGGAGTGTTTTCAAAGAGTAAAAAATATGAATGAACCTGTAGACAAAAACACAATTCTTAAATTTAGCGGTATTATAATCAACTTAATATGGAGCCAACGTGGATTAAAGAAGACTTTTTGAAAAATACCTCGTGAGCGAAACAGTTAAGCATGGATGTTATGTAAATTTTCATCTCTCGATGGACTAAAGTTTGTTTTATACCAGTCAATGTTTAACTAACTCGATGGGTACGTAAATGAAAAACTATGCGGCCATCAAGGCTATGTTTAAAACTTGGCAAAATTCTGATATACATCAAACTCCTGGAATTCACAAGAGAGATTCCAAATTCGTCCAGCATTTATAGCATCTAGAACACCTTACTCGTGCGATACAGTAATTTGATCCTTGAAGTAGTTTAATTCGGAGAAATTCCTAGTTTAATTCTTGGAATCTCACGAAACAATATTTATTTTGTTTACAAATCAGCATTCCGCAAATTATATGGCAGATGAAAATTGCTTCAAGCAATAACAGCATTGGTCCAGACCACTCACTACAGTTATCGAGCTACCTCACTTGAGTCCATCATTTCTAAACTCTTTTAGGAATTGGCATTTTAGCATTCAGGTCGGCTGTTGAATTGACGGTTCAAGTGAAGGTCCTTGAGGCTCTGAAACTATGGACCAGGAGTTGACAAGGTGCGGAAAAAGGGAGCGTTTGAACTAAATACAAATAGTTCTTCAGAGTCGAGCATACCCTGACATTAGCCAGGTATGGAATTGGATTAAAAGAAGCTCTGAAAATGTACACATCTTAGATTACTTGTCTTTTAGCAGCTCAATTCACGGGTGGCCAGCGAGCTGAGTAAAAAAAATACGCACAACCAGAGCAAAGAACATAAAGGGCTATGATTGCGGTAGTGCATGCTGTCAATCGTACAACTTTGCTTACCTCACATGCAAGTCATCGAGGCAATGAACACTGAAGGGCATGGTAAGGACTTGTTGGTATATTAGCCCTATACCGACTAAAGTCATTCTTAAACGTTTGTAAAATTAACTGAGCAAATGGGACCTTTTCCGGCGCTTGAACTTCCTTTTATCTTTTATAACAAAACAAGGCAACCAAAGAACAAAACAAAGCAACTAAAGAAGTTGCCATTTTAAAGTAGAATTTTTTACACAAAACAAAACGTAGAAAATGCAGATATATTGAGCAGTGACGACCTAAAAAGCATATCAGTGGGTTGTGAATGCGAATACGTAACGCTTTAGAATGTTATTATACTTTATGCTCCTAAAAATAGGAATATAGAAGAATTTACTACCCCGGAATATTCTATACATGGGTCGCACGAACGTTTCGCATTCCTTGTCCAAATACTCTTACGAGTACTGCGTCAGGCGCAATCGTCAGAAGCTGACTGCAACGTTTGCTCAGCTGTGTACAAGGCGCGTCGGAATTAAGGAAGCCAGTGTACAGCCAGTTTTAAATGAAATACGATTGAAGTAACGCATTATGAACATGGCGTTTTGGCCACGCAATTAAATTCTAGGACACTAGGAAAGAACTCAGGCCGATGTTGAAGAAGTGTGCATGTTGGTTTCCATCTCCATTAATTAAACGGTTGGTTAGGATGCCAACGTATCAAGGTTACGCTTTGCTAGGTTTCATGTTCACTTATGCAAAATTACCCGCCGGCAAGACATTCGTCGTCCTCGAAAAATTCACGAACCTCTAACACAGGGGCGTGCAGCATCGCCGTGCATGGGTGCGGTCCCTGGGCGCCATTTGCTCTGTATCGAACTCAGGAGAGATCAATTCATATCGCATTTAAAAGCAGTTCATAGTTGGTGAACGAATCAGCTTCCAGTCTCCATGTTTGCATCGAAACGTAATCAAATAACACAACTTGTAGATCTTAATGCAGACCAGGCCATCTACTTTACTTTAAAAATTGTTCCACAACATTCGTGTGATCCATGTACCCTAAACGAATGAGTAAAACAAATGTGCACGATGATGAGGGGGTTTGTCATCGTCGTTATTACTCCCAGACGAGTTATTCATTGTTCTGTGTGAAGTTGGCATGAAGTTAAGTAATTACCAAAAAACGTAAGCGGCAGATAAGACTAAATGAATACTGTAGCAATATAAACTGGGTATAAGATAACAGTTCAATAGGGAAGGGCATTTCTTTGATATTCAAAAAAGTATCACTTCATACAAATAAAAAAATTGAAATGAAAAAACGCCATGAATATTTCAGTAGTTTCATCGCACAGGAGAGAATAAGAAAAACACGAGTTATGCAGGATCAAAGAGCGCGTTCGCCTGAAAAATGAAGCTGAAAAATAAGCGCACATTGAAAACGAGACCACAATTTACTTTTTCGCACAAAATAAATTCAAATGTATTCAAGGTTGGACTCAAACATCCCGACCGAGATGTTTTGAATAAAGCATTAGTCAAAATTATATACATAGCTCAATTACTACTTGAATGGACGTTCCAAAAAACTATTGATTTTTCCTAAAACTAGAGTGGTAAAACAATTCAATAAAAGACTAACAAAGCACGACTAACACGAATGTTTTTCAGCACGCAAGAGAAATGCAAATTGCAAAGGAATGAATAGATCGGAATGGCGATTCAAGCCAGCACCAGCTTAAATTTGAGAAGAAGGATGGGGGCGGAACCTGGAGGGCTGGAGGAGCGCTAGCTCGCCAGGTACAGGTAACGTCAACCTACGTAACCGTGAGGAGAATAGTTTTAACGCAGCCCGTAGTACACAGCCCGCTCACGATCATCAAAAATGGGAACTATACGCAAAGAAGAATAAGAAAAAACGCAACCAGTTTCCAAGGCCTCGAGATCGCTCACGAACTCGAGGGCCTCGAGCACGCGAGAACTTGGGTTGGGAAGTTTCCTTTTTTACAGAGATTGATTATAAAGAGCTTTATCCCCGTCGCCACTGGAAGTGTTCAAGAGTACATTTACAACGCAAAAGGACTATAAATTCAATGGAAGTAAACCACTTGAGCCCACGGTTGGTTATACGATATACCATCTGACGTCATTCTTGGGTCTAAGAACTGAAGGAAAAAACAACACAACCGTAAAACTTAGCCCGCCCCAAACTCGTGCAACACGGATGCTGTTTCTGTTAAAAAGGACGTAAAAGATGCGGAAGACAAACGCTAAGTTACAAAACTCACTGACGAGAATAGACACTAAGAACAAATCCCACCCGCAACAATAGGTTTAGGAATCCTGACTAAAGCGGTGTGTAGGCCCTAAAATACGATCAAAAAGAATAACCTCCTTCAATGTGAAGATCTGAAAAGTTGTTGGGAATTCAGGAGCAGACGATCCTCACTTGAGAACATGAAGTGATACCGGCAAGAAAACAACATCGAAGACAGAGCTCGTTTAGGCGCACCAAACTCGTCAACACGCAGATTTTTAAGCACACTGAATAGCGCGGGTCCCATATTTTTGAGCTATTGTAGAAGCCTGCATTATGTATAATCGCACAGCTAAATTAACACCCACTGCTAAATTGATGCTAAGTACGCCCAGCCAACCAAGAAAGTCTAGGGGAAGTGTATTCACATTCGAAAAACGTTAAAATTTAAACTTAGTACGAAAAGTAATACATCTATAGGTGAAAATAGATAACACAGGCACAAAATTGTACTAATAAATCTAATTTGCTGACAAAAAACTCGCAATGTAAAAAATAGGAAACAGGTGTAAATTAAACCTGAATTTCAGACGAACCCATCTGAATCAATTATCACTTCCAGCACAATAATTAGAGGACACAGTTTTCGGAATTTTTAGTCCTAACAATACACGAGGATTCAGCAACTAAGAGCCCTCTTTAGGATGTAGTGTTTTCTAAAACATGCATTAGCAATATATTAAAAAATACGTACGAGAGCACGAATATACATATATATATAATTTTTTGCTGAGCGGCGGGGGAACGGGTGTGGCTCACATACCAAAAGGATGTGGAGGGGGAAAGTGGGGCAGGAATAAAAAAAAATTACATCAATTACTGCTCTTACAAAGTGGCTCAGGGGTGAAATCGTCGAAATTTAAGTATGAAGGTAAAGAGGAATGTAAAGAGCAAGGTAATGAGTGAGGTAATGAGTGAGGTAATGAGTGAGGTAAATAAGATAAGGTACCTCAGAAAACAAATCTTGCAATGCATTACAAACAGAAACTGAAAACTACAAACACGTGTAATTTAAAACAAATAGTGTTCGAATTAGATCCAAATTAAACGGTATACTCGGTAGATATTGTGCAAGTTTGGGGACTGAGGTCCAAAATTGGAAAAGAAAACTAAAAAATTAGGTGGTAATTCATGTCGCACGCACAGCGCAACCGATTTTTACTGAGAATGAGAAGCCGTTTCGGAAGCTGATCCATGATCCCCAATCAGTCTCCTCTGTACAAGACATTTACTGGGATGCAAAGGAACGAAAGTGACAATTTTTCAGCAGACCTTTGCACCTAGCGGAACATACGTCCCTGAACAGAACGAAGAAACTTTAACGTTTGAAACAGAAACGGCTGCAAATTGCAAGCTAAATTGCTTGAATGCAGCTAGTATTCCGACAAGCCAGCTTGGGTAGAGCAAACATTGGCACACGCGACGGTTTATGGAACTCCATTCAGATAATTTTCTATCACGGGAATTATCGTCCTCATAACCGGGAGGGGAAATACGTTCAGAGATTGGTTTGGCTCGGATCCATCGCAAACTTTAGAATTTTACGCCCTAACACAAAACCTGTTCATCTTTGCCGCAGGTAGTTAAAATTTAATCAGTGAATATGAAGCGACATTTTATGTTCTTTCTACCAAACTTGTCGAGGCCATCACGTAATTGGCGTTTGAATGTACAACTATTTAATTTTTACAATTTGGAGCATTTTATTTAACATGCTATACTTGGAATTTACTTCGCAAGCAAAACATCGCTTAAACACTTTGAACGCCCATAGAGAAAAAATAACGCGTTTGAGGGACGACCTCCCAGTCATTAATACGACAAAATTGTTAGTGCGATGCATCGATGAAATACTGAAAACAAGAATATCAGCAAACCGACGACCAGAACAAGCTTTTCAGACACATTTTACATACATCAATAGGATCTCATTCTGTAGGAGGGTACTAGCCACTCCCGTGAGATGCACGAACTCTTGAACAAATATTGAGGGCAATAACAACGTTCACTCGCACACATAGGAAACGACATGCTGCACCAGCAACAACAGCAGCACCAGCACCACCACCACCCACCACCACTACCACCACCAGACGTTTCAAGGCCCGCAGCGTTCAAGGTCTGGGACCAATACACTCCACAGCGTTACGCTCAGAACACACCCTTCATCGCGGTAATAACGCACCCCAGCACTGCCACTTTACACAACACACAACCTAGGTTCGTTATCGAGTCTCGATGTGCATTTTAAACGCACAATGGTTATCACTCAGGTTATGAATGGTTATCACTGTTGCTATGGAAATGA
Source organism: Orchestia grillus (assembly GCA_014899125.1). Classification (NCBI taxonomy): domain Eukaryota; kingdom Metazoa; phylum Arthropoda; class Malacostraca; order Amphipoda; family Talitridae; genus Orchestia; species Orchestia grillus. The sequence goes on from VOMN01091976.1 coordinate 13,892, forward strand.
ATGAAAAATAGGGATTATAGATTTTCATTTTTGCACTAAGATGCAATTGCACAACTGTGCAATTGCTCTCCAATTTCCGTGCATCGATGTTGCTTTGAGAATAACGTGTATTTTTACGATGCGGTCATAAATGAAAATATATAGGATGCATTGATATCTCGCTTGCTACATCACGTATACCGCTACGGAACAAGACGTCTCGATTTCATTTCTCAGATCCTATCAGAACGGTGATGCGAAAGTTTTCCAACGTTCTGACATTTCTCCCAAGACGGCAATATCTTAAGCTATGCGAATTCGCTAGCTCACGTCAATTTTCTGTGCTGTACTAACGCTCCGTCAGCAAAAATGAGAGCGAGTTGCATACAAGCTTTTCGTCTCGTCAGGAGCCACATTTCTGCAGTGAAAATATTCGTCCAAACATAAAGTCTTCTTTAATCAAACGGTTATGCGATTACACACAAATGCTTGCATTATTGGTTGACGTGTCATAATGGGGATATTTTCACACTAAGAAAGTTTGCTGGCTACGTGACGCTACCACGGTCATGACTTTGGCTTCAACACTAAAAAGACATTTATCCATAGTGAACAGAATTAGGATGCAGTGATTGCATTGTACTTACTTTTCATAGTAGCATACTGTTAACCTGACATTTGCAGAAGATCGCACCTAAAGGCAAAACGAAATATTCAACAACCCCGAGAAATACGTAAATACATCACATGCCACAAGTGTAAGAAGAGTAAAAAATAACATTTTTAGATATAACACAAAGCACGACCGTCCTGCCCAATGCAATGGGCTGCGAAAAGTTGCAGGCAGACATCAGAGAAATTCAGTCAGTGACTTGGGGTAGTGACTCGCCATTCGCGTGTAACGAATTGCGAGAACAATTATATACATAAAGAAACGAAGAATTATCATATAGAAATATTAAGAAAAACGAGGTTAGAGATAAACACAATCTGTTTTTTTCTCTCAGACTACCTAGTTTCGACTGAAACTATCAAGTTTAATGAATACTATCGGAAACAAGAAATATAAAGGTATTGCATTTCCCTACTTTAATACTTGAAAAATCAAACATACATATATAATGATAAGACAAAATTTCAAATTGAACGGTACACCAAAAAAATAAAACAACCTAACCTAATAGAAAAGATAAAAAGGGTTATTGCGCAAATGAAGCAACGACAATTTGATCAGTGTTGAGACTTGACCTGTGTTTTGCTACATGTAAAGACTTTAAAATCCTGGTATACGAGGGACACGTTGGTCTAACGAGTACGGATGGTTGGTCAGCTCGCAGTTTACTTCGTTTTTCTTCTAATTTAAAAGATGTTTTCAACCACACGGCCAGTTTCTGAAGTGTACATACAGACAGAATACACACAAGTATCGCATTAAGTTGCGCCCCCAAAGAGCCCTGACAAAAACAGCAAAGTAATAGTTCAGTAAATTATGGTCTCACGAACGTAGTGTTGGGCTGACCACCAACAGCTGCACAAGGAGGTCGAGGTCGAGGTCGAGCTGTTAACAGCTCTCCATTATGCGTATCTAGACGTATAAAGCTGGGACCTCACGGCAGGCAGGTGTAGCCTATAGCAGGAAATAGTGGAGTTATTGGGTTTGATTTTGCAAAACCGCTGCTGTCCTCGGGTACAGGTTTGGTAACATGTTCCTAACGTAACTCGAGCAGGTAACCAATGAAATTAGATATTACAATAAAGAGAAACCACTCCACAGAACACGTGGCGTTACGCTTCACAATACTAAGAGACTAAAGAAGAGACAGACAGAGCTGATTATCTGATTATGAAGAGCATTTTACGCGTCAGGAAAATTATCCGGCCCATGTACACTGCTGCTATCGCAAGTTCACTGAACCCAAGATAAAGGAAAATGCTGAGAAATAATTTAGATTTATGTCTATTAAATGACAGATTTTGAGCGCAAATGCTGTATCGCAATAAAAAAAACCACCGGTAGGAGAAAATGCTTCACGGCACAAAAAATTAGATCTACGTTTCTCAGTGGAAGTTTCGCGAGAGCATGTAGTAGGTGAATTATTCAAACTCATATAAACCAGAGAGAAACCATTATTTTCCCGCGAAAAAGTGCGGGGCAATATGATGCCAAGGCGCACCACGTGCAATGTCTGGCGAGTGCGGGAACACGCAAAAGCAGGCCCTATGCACTGTGATAAACCTTGAGATTCATGGAAAACTTTAATAGTGAAAATTAAGATACAAGTAACTGTTGCATGTTTTCAATGGACACACGAGATATAATTGAAAAAATACATCAACATTGTCATTGACGTTTGACACGATATTAACTCGACAACGATGTAAACGAAAGGGAGAGTATAGAAACTACTCCTAAGAGAAAAATTACGTTAACTGGAAACTTGATTTCATTATTGACTTAACGGTATTATCTACATAACTATACACAACACTTTCGTAGTATCGATACTACGATACTGCAGGCAGTGTAAAATAGGGCGTTACCTCACTACAATAACGCTCAATTTTACGACATAAAAATCTGAACTAATTGTAATCGTGGCATTCTGGCGACGTCAAGATAACAGGCATGTGAAAAGCTCTCTGTAGTACTTATCGCACCACTGCACTGATACACGTGGAGGCAGATATTGCAAGGCAATCTAACCATCCGCCTCATTTATTCTTGATGATGCATGAAGAAGATTTTTGATGCATGGTGCATTAACTGCTCCTGGTGCTGAAACTAAAATTTGTACAATATTGGGTTTAACTCGGCTGCGTCTCCGTAAGCGGAAGAACCAATGTATCAATTCAACTGCCTGGTCTCTAATTTGTTAATCTATTTGTGACAGGCGGACTTGACAGCGATAACATTTTCGTAATCCAAACACCAAGAAAGAAGAGGTACATTCAAAAGAGTGGGTAGCAAGCCAACACGTTTTTGGTCGAGTCCATAATTTACCACGTTAATAATACAGCACTACAAACACTCTTAAAACAAATTGAAGCCTTCGCTGGTCTTCAAAATAACTGAAAATTTCTGCTATTTTCACGTTGAACTTCCACAGGTTTTAGGCGGCCAGTAAAAATCAGCTTTCAATGCTCTATTTTCGGCATAAAATAATTAAAGAGTTTTTGCTCAATCAGTAGATTATTTCATGGCATTCCCATGAAGTGGTCTGCATTACACGGTACAGGGAACGGAATTATTCCAGTTCCTCCAAGATATTCATTGCACACTTCGCACAGTTCCGAATGTTCGTTTTCTGTTAGTTTGGCGACACCTAGAAAAAAAAATGCTATAGACATTGGGCAAGAATACTACTGAAGGAAAGAGCTAATTCTCAAAATAATTAGCAAAATAAATAATGCACAAAATTGTATGAGCCCTTGTATCCCCGTTCATTCGATTATAATTTCGTTTCTATTTCACGCAACTTTTTTCGATAAGGTCACTATTGTAGTTTCCTGAAAAGGCGCAGAAAACTAAGCCGATGAAAACTAAGCGTTATTTTCAAGCCGATAATACTATGCATATACCTGGAGGGCAACGACAGGTGCAGCGATTGCCTGTCCTGGGAACCAAGCACAAGACAAACCATAGGTCTCTCTCCACGACGCAGGCCACCGCGTTGCGCAACACTTGCACGATCCACGTACGAGCGGGCGGGAGAGCGGCACAACGCCTTCACCATCTCACGGAGAATACACAGGAAATGCCGTTCAAATTCGGCAGCCCTCAACCGTGCACACATCCAAGGGAGTTCCTTCTTGATCGAAACACACGCACACGGTCTCAACAGGAAGATGTGCACCCACCGAAGACATGAACACTGCCTCGGGTACTACTTTTCAGCTTCACGCCTACGATTTTACCTTTCAAAAAGTGTTTGAGTGGAGGAAATACTAACGTACTTCAGTGCGACCAGTGATGAGCACGGTCATTACGTGTGTTTTTAACGCTGATGTAATGATACGCTCACGATGATGGAGGCACTCACATCCGAAAGCAAGATAACGCTGCATGTGGAGGCAAGTTTGTAAAAGCAATTGACTATAATATAGTAGGGCAAGTTTGTATTTCATAAGCATCAACAATTGAAGAATAAACCTTAACATTGACAAGATCTTTCAACAGAGTAACGTGATGAACGCCGATGGTACATAGTAGTTTGATTATCTTATGTCGTATCACGTAAATGCCACTAAATAACTTATTAAATTTTACGTCTCTAAAAAGGAAGCTTAGGTACACACGAGACATTCAAAAGAATCATTTTTACAAGTCCACTTACATTAGTTCAAATACTCAAAAAAATAAAACTAGATGCTATGGTCGTTCATCCCCTCGCAAATGTACAAGTTACCACAATGGATAATACGCTTCGATCCCTTCATATCTTATTAGATATTTCGAAATGTTGAAGAAACTATACATAAAATGAAACGGAACTCGAGTTTGCTACTTTACGAAAAGCACACAACGCATGCACTTGACCCTTGACAAGCCAATTTATTTTGGCGATAAAGCTGCATTTAGCACTGCAGGAGGAACAGCTACAGCGGTGTGTATTTTTGCACTAAGGCTGCAGCTAGCTGTTTAAAAAATAACTATCAGCATTTTCATGAAAGTGAGTTTCGAAATCGTAATAGAGAGTTAAGTTGAATTTCAGGCCCCTTAACGTTGCAGCGACTCGCACATTCACAGTAACCCATGGTTCAAATGAATAACAACCAAGTGTCATAACTCGACTGAATAACAGTAAGTGAAGTCGTCAGAAAACATTGCGGAGGGAGCGAAAACTTCTCGCCCTCCACATCTCGTAACTAGCACCAGCGCTCGCCAGATGCCGAACAGACTCTGCGAGCTCGAGGCCTGCGAGCAGGTAGTTTTTCCTACGTGTCCCTTCTCAGAAGAACACCAAGAGACATACAAAATAGTTAGTCGTACTGTGAATGCAATAAAGTAACACGCAAATTGCCAGATGACTCGATCAACAGAGCATGGGTCTAGGAGAGCAAAGCTTTACTAAACGCGACAAGAGGCTTCGGATGCGTGGAGTCAGCACTTCCTTGAGCTATGCGAGTAGCCCGAGCAACGAAGCTAAGGAAGCAACCGCCTCACGCGTCTGCTGTCCCTTTTGCGGCGTCTCACACGGCAACACCTTATGAAGTTCAGCTTGTGACCCAAGCGCGCAGCTGTACGTCATGTATAATGCATCATCATTAAACCGATACGAAGGATTTGAAGCATGACAAAATTGAATGGAATAAAAAATAGAGAGGATTTTAAGAGCAACGGATAATTATTTTACCCATTTAACTATTGAACAAAGAGAAGCTACCTTTACTTATATTTAAGGGAAGAGATAATAACGCGTAGAGACTCAATAGAAAAGTAATTAATCTGAAAATAGTTACTAGAAACGACCAAGAAAAAGAAAATCATTGAATACGCAGGGAGCAAACGATGTAAAATTCTGACAAATTCCAACAAGAGGATATGATTATTCAAACAATGGTCAGGACATGAGAAAATATTTTTCCAATGGCCGACAAAATTGCACGGTCACTCAGTTAGTGAAAAATGCGATATTCTAACGAGGTTTTGTTCACTCGCGGAAACGACAAGTCATCCTAGATATTTTTGCGCGAGGCAAGTTTACAGACGCAAAGTTTGGTCCCACACAAATCACGAAAATTTCACTACAAAAGAAATACAATACGTAATATCTTGATACTTCAACCACGGCTACAGTGAATACCAGAAAAAAACGCGGTCAAATAGATACACAAACCATTAATTTGCATCAGCGGCAGGACAAGCTACACATGTTTCACCAGCACAGTTCTGCGTTCACGCACAGTTGAACTATGACTTTAATTATTCAACTGCAAATCAGTAACAGCACAGCTCCAGTTTTGAGCAAGTTCATTGTAACTGTTTCAAGTGTTCTTCGCCGTCCAACTGAGAATAATAGAAGAGAAAAGGTACCCGGTAGGATTCATATCAACCAGTCATTCAACCGATTTCAACAAGTTTTGAAGTTTCGACCATACGATGAGGCACAGGTGGCTGAGATACAAGCAGCAAGATTTCAGCTAGACTTGCTAGTCAAGTCTTTATCGAGCAGCTACACGGGAGGATGAAACGACACGGAATGGCTCCAGGGTGAATAAGAGACAGCCCTGACGGATGGAAGAAATCACAAAGGAGGGAAACGACGGTGGGTGTGCGCGGCTGTGGTGGGGGAGGTGTGGATTGTGGTGGCGGAGGTGTGGATTGTGGTGGCGGAGGTGTGGATTGTGGTGGCGGAGGTGTGGATAGTGGTGGTGGAAACTAGGTGGTAAAGGTAATCAACGCAATGAACACGGTTATGGCGGGGAACATGTTGTAAATTAACATTGAAATTCTGATAGGGATACAGACTTGCCGGACAACAAAAATTTCATGCAAAAGTGTATTAAAGGGAATATGGATGGCATGAGCCAGAAAAACAGAGAAATTAGTCTAAGCATTTGAAATCCTTATATCGAGTCATGAAGACCGTGGAAAACGTTGGCAGTTGCGAAAGCAAGTTACTGGAAGTGTAACAAGATAATTACGTGGAAGGATTGTACCTAGAAAACGAAAGTGCTATAGGTACGGTAACAGTAGTGAGAATTAACGCCTCACGAGGTGCAGCAAACAAAATGTGACATCACTCGTACAGCAGGACGGCGGTTCCCCATGCGGCGGAATGGAAGTGCGGGTGGTGGGCTGGGAAGCAGGGGCCACAAAGGCCACCCCAGCTGAAGCCCTCGCCTGCCAACACAACCGGGCCAGACCTCGGGGCCTCTGCGCTGGCACGCCGGTCCGTAAGAATGGTAAAAAAACGCCAGCCACAGACGGCAGATTGCGAGAGAGTCTCAGAAAGATAAAAGCCGCAAATGGCATGAAAAACTTATTACTGACCGAGACACGATGAAGAGGAATGTTATTTCCAACAATAATACATACAGACTTGACAGGCACGCAATAAAGTCATTGGAAATCTAGACGCCGATCAACTACGCAGACGAAACCAATGTAGTGTTAGATAACAGAAGAATACGCGACGAGTCGCAATAAGAACAGGTACAGCGGTTTGAATATAAAAAAAGACACTAAACAATACGAAACTTTACTTTATGCAATATGAAAAGAGGACAGCAGGAAGCAAAAATACCACAGATTACAGAGTTTGCACTAAGGAAACTGGAACACAGACCACAATAAGAAAAAGGGACGAACGCTTAACGCGATCAGAATGACATAACGGAGCAAATTTTTAAAAATTTGAGAGCGGACGGACACACAATGAATTACAAAGCGAAACGATGTGCGAAAATTTTAATAAACTTAAAACTAACCAAACAACAACGAAAGAACTCAGAGTAAGCGAAGTCGATGAATGAACAATAAGAATAAAGAAAGTTCTCAGTAAGTACAGCGGGAACACTTGGCAATATAACAGGAAAACGCAGAAACAAGTGAAGATGCGTTGGAAAACGAATTCGATGTGTCTTCATCGCAGGAAGAAAACATCGCAGCCTCAGGAGCAGACGGGTAGAGACACAATAAATTGAAGTGTTCACTCGCACAGTGAGCAGCGCCTCGAGTATTTTGGACCGTAATAGAGGACCTTTATGAAAGCAACTAAGGAAAATGAATGTAAAATTTGCTGTTTTTCGGCGCCCGATACTTAACCATCGATTTAAAACCTCAATATTAGTTTCAGGTTTCGCACGCTCGTAAGCATAAAAGCACTAACAAATTCAATGCAAGGTTAGATGAAGAGCTTCCTCAATCTTACATTAAATACGATTTGAACTTACTTATGCAAGTTCGCGTGTTTAAATTATTATTATTATTATTATTATTATTAGTTTGTTTAAAACTCCCTAGTCACACAAAAGGTGATCTTTCAAGAGAGTAAAATGAAGGGACCATTTAGTGTTGACTTTAGAAAACGTGGAATCTATGCAAAGGTGAGTTTTCACACAAGATTCGTTGCGCATAGAAACAGTAAGTTAGCAAGTTAAGAAAAAAGAGAAAGAAAAGAAAATGAAGTATGAAAATTGAAAGAGGCACAGTAGGCACGAAAGACGGAAGTCCCGGTGGCGTATCTAGAGCTGAGGTACCGCGTATTTAATATTGCATCGATAATCATGAATAAAAAAGCTCGCTACGTAGCAAATGCATAAGGGAACACCAAACCGTAATAATTATTCAGTCAAAATCTTTAGAAGTACTGGTGAAAGAGTCGAAACATGAATAAAAACAAGGCTATCTTCTCAGTTCGCAGATTCATTCAGGCGACAGAAATGAAGGTACCAAGAACAGACAGTCACCTCAAGATACCCTTGGAATAGGATAGAAAGCACGCGTAGCTGAAAACCGGTCGCGGATCTAATAACACGACCCTGCGCCAACAGCTGAAGCGTATTGTCAATGTTGTATTGCTATTGGCGATCTCGTTCGGACCTCTAGCGTCAAACCAACAAATGTGGCCTAATACGGAAAGCAGCACTCCCACAAGCATGACTCGCCATACTACACATGCCTTATACTTTCAAATGAGTGAATTGGGAATCAAATTGAAATGAAACATGTTTTTCGTCCTAGAAATTATTTCCCAATATTTGAGGCAACACGATGTAAAACCAATTTGACTATGAGAAGCGAAAGCAAAGAACAATTTCGCTCCTACAAATGTACTTCCCATTCAAAGAATGTTTGTTTCCAAGAGAAGACCCAGAGCTGTGGTCCTGTAACTAGAACTGAGGCCGTGGAAGAGCAGGAGTAGGAGTCGTCACCTCGAGATACCCTTAAGAACAAAGCGAAGGGTTCCCCCAGGGATGCGCGCTCCCATGCACCACCCAACCGACCCACCAGCCGCCACCAGCTCTAGACACAGCGCTTGAAGGCCGAAGTTCATTAGCCTGGAATAAGGAGCGATTGAAGGTTTGCCTCCAACCGTCGGGCTGCCTCATACCATTCGAAGTTCTTTTTATACACATTTCAAATACCACCAAGTGCGTCAACCGATAATACTTTGTGAGGGATAATTTCACAAACCAAAAAGATGTACTCATGACACACGGTTCACGTTTTTATTCTTGTTGCAAAATGTCAAGCACCATTGAGATAGGAGTGAGCATAGCACCAATGTGATAAAATATACAAAACGATGCAATAAGTAACAAAATATTCTCAGCCAAATTGTGCTTCGGTACCCAATCTTTTACCTGAACTACCCGTCAACCCCCGTTACAACAATAGCGAAATAAAGAATTACAGAAAAAGTATGAAACAGACATATTTTGGTCACACACTACACAAATTACTAATCGGCTTTAAAGAAGGCCACAACGTGACAGTATGAAAAACCGCACAAATTTTAAATTTATAATAAGAATCGCTGCATTTTTTCCTTCTGGTAATGATATGGCATTTAATCAAACTATGCTTCCCTGAACTTCTATCGGGGTAAATCTATGCATTAAAAGACCAATGTAACTTTAAGCTAAAACCTGAACAATTATAATTTATAGCAGAACTGAAAAACGGGCGTAAAAATTTAATGAAATGAACACGGTAGGATACGGCCTCTGCAGCGAGGTGATTATATGAACAAAAACGCCTCTGCAACAGTGAGGCACATCAATGCCCCAGCTAATCAGTGTCCTAAGGCCAGTAGTAAATGGGTGGGATGATAGGCGAAGTGGAGTAAATCGCAGACAAACTACACAGCAACTGGAGGACTCTCCTAAATCTATTTTCTCGCAATTAAATTACCAGGCAGCCACTTAGGTAAATTGTGTCAAGAGAAGTTTAATTCACACTTCAATACATTTGCGCAGAGCAAAATACAGAAAATGGAAATAAACGGTTCAAAACACTGTGTGAACGATCTATATTCTTAATAAAAAACAAGTTTAACACTTCTGAACTGAATTTAAATAAAAAATTGTGTAATATTAAGAAGGACACACCCCATTTCGTACGAAATAAATGCACAGGAGACGACTACTTCGCCGACGTATGACCGCAATTACATTGGGCACAGAAAACTTCAACTCTGTAATTATTCCACAAATTCAAAAGCACGAGGTAGGTTCGCTGCACCCTATTTGATAGGACAACTCATTCCCAAAGATACCTAATAAGAATCTTGTGTATTTAGTCGCAACCAAACCTTACTGTATTTTCAAAAGTGCTCAACGCGAAAAGCTCTCGTAGAATTATACATCCAAACTACAAGTCCAACTAGCACACTGGTTTTGAAGAGGCGACAACTTAACAACCACTTCTCAGGTTCTGATGCGTTAAAAATAATCACAGAATCGTGAGACATGTTAAGCAAGATCAGATTTCCCTAATAAACGTCGGTTTGGGCAATCAATAACAAAAATGTTCGATTAATAACAAATAATTTTTCATTGAGCTCATGATATTTCTCAAATATGCTAGTGTATATGCTAAGATTTTGATATGCTTCATTCTTTGGACGTATTCATAAAAAATTTCAGCATGTTGATGTCGTCTAAAGTCAAATACACACATAAATAGACCAGACAAAAATTGCAATAAAATATCTAACACAGAGCTGAAAGAGTAAACGTCATAAATTCACTAACAAATGCACCTCCCTCGCCAGGGCTTAACACGCGCTAGCACTGAGGTGTGCATTGGTATATAGGATACATTTTTTAGTGGGGGGCCCCAATAATAACACGAGACGGTAATGTCACACACATACACACGCACACACGTGCATACACACACTCAGCTCTTAAATGGCAGTGACAAGGTTAACTTCTACCTCACTGAATTATCAAAAACTGGATGGTAAAAACACGCACGGCATCACGCGCCAACATTAACGTTAAATTATTATTTATTTAGGGCGCCTCGCAACAAATGGCACCCTAACTCAACACCAAAAAGATATCTGCGACATGATACAGCGCTAAATTTGAAGCAGCTGACAACGGGTCATGTAGCCGTTGCAAGCTTGAGATAAGGATGCACCAACATGCCTTGTTTATGCATAGGTAAACTTAGCATCTCTAGATCCATTAGAATGAACGACTCATTTTAGGCATTTGGAAGTTAGATTTGACTCACTTATGTTGACATAGATGTAATTCTGCGCTATTCAGCAACTTACGAGATGATCTATCGCTAGCGACATATTAAACACAGCTGTGACAGTAAATTTCCTGTCTCGGTCAGCAGAAAACGTAATTAACACTTAAGAGTGCGACATGCGTCATGTGTGGTACACACGATCATCTAACATAACAACCACAGAACTGACACATAAGAACACAATTTTTTTCAAGTGTTCACGAAATTTGTATACTCGAATAAGCTGGTTTAGATTAGAAGGAAAATGAATAGGATAAACAAAGTGGTGAAAACAAAATTCTTCATTTTTACATTCACAACGGAGATATTTGTTGACATGGAATTTTACCTGGATGGAGAATCGCACTTAACGTGTTAAATAATTCAGATATATACTTGTATACCTCGTACACAAATATATGTACAAATCAAAACGCAGAGATCAACTTGCGAGGCAAAATAACTCCTGAAAATTTTACTCAGTTATAATTCTGGGTTCTTTATCGTATCAATATTTTAACGACACTACCACTACAGAGCAACATTTTCAGTGAACAAGAAGCATTACTATTGAACACACATGCAATAGACAGAGAATCTACAGAGGCCAGTAATGAAAAACTGAAAGCCAGAGGTATTCCGATCAGTTACTACCGTCCAGACGTTGCCAAAGCGAAGCTCCGGTATAGAACGGAAGAAAGCGATTGTGGAGAGGAAACCACCAGCCCTGCACCATCAACCGTCGTCCTCGCTCCTACCTACACAGGATTCCCATTCCAAGCCGTGACCGTGACCAATCCCTGAGCAACACGTGATATTCTACGCCAGCCCGCCGCCAAGCGAATCCTATTCCAGCCTGAAGTAGCGAGTAGCTACTTGGCGCTTAAACGCAAATCGTTGCATCGATAACAATCTGAACTTCAACCTTCGCATAGTCCTTTCCCCAAACGGAGTCGGCGAACCGTTCTCATTCCAACCGTCGACCGCGTGCCTCTACAGGTCCCATTCCCAGTTCGAACGGAAGACCGCGCGGCGTTGCTGGCCATTCCTACCTCAGCTGAGGCCCGTTCCCATTCCCAACATTCCAGAGCGAGAGGAACACAGCACGCGGCGAGATTTATGACACGAACAGAGCACGTCAGACATAAAAGGAACTAAAAGACGAGGTCCCCTCCATGTCAGCACCGGCAGCTGTGTGTACCGAGATCAAAATTTTAGATGAAATTCTAGGCGAGTGAGCTCCATGTTCTTTTCGGAGTCGGTTTGGGAAAATCGTTGTATAGCGGAGGCTTCGAGCTTTCATAGAGTTTAGTTGCTGGCCAAACAAAATTACGTTCGAATGGAGAATGTTAATTTTTTGGGAAAAGGGAGTTATAGTTCGCTTGCTACGTCACCCGCTGGCGACCATTGATATAAAAAATTATACTATTCAATGTGTGTTGTGTTGTTAACATCTACGAACGAAATCCGAAAATTTTATCCAACTGGTAAATTATTTGTTCAAAATTCAAACAACCCACCAGTGCACCTACACATCTTATTCGAAATTTAGAAACAAGCGAATGCTCCAAGCTCAAAATGGAAACCTTAGACGGCTCAATAAGCGTCCCTGAAGTGCATTAGGCAACATTACGGCCAACGGAAGAAATTCATCATTCAGTTATCAAGAATCTAAATGATATGTAATTCATGCATACATCAAGTTTCAAAGTCCGCAAGCTTTAATAGAATTCGCTGAGCTTCAGTAGCAGGCATTCAATATTTCATTATTAATAATAATAATAGGCATGCTACCGAGTCCAGCAAGACATCTTCCCCGCGTAGTACGCGCAAGAAAATATCAAGGGTAGCTAAGTCTGGTCATGGTCCGAATACACATTTTTCCAGCCACGAATCCCTCCCACGAAAACGAGTTGGCATTGCACGAATGTAACCAAAACAATCAGAGTTGGGAAAACTGAAGACCATACTCCCATCCTACGCTCCTAGTCGAGTTATGCCTGAAAAGACGCTTTAAAATATCTGACGTCCAATTTTACTTTATTAGCTCACAAAACTTACGAGCCTTCAAAATTGGAAAAAAGTTCATATATACTAAATCATTAAACAAGGATAGAGTCGAGGATGGCATTGAGTGCGGGTAACGTTCCTACAGCAGTAAGGCAGGGATCGACTCCATGCTCCAGACCAGGGTCGGCCAACTACGGCCCGCCAAACAAATTCGTGCGACGCTCCAAATATTCAATATTTGGATTGGTTACTAAACGTCAAACGCAGTTTTCTTTACAAGCCATATATGTTGTACATTACATACATATGAAAATTATTTTGGTTGCCACGCTATGCAGCCCAATGAACTTTTAAATATTTTAATAAGGCTCTTGCACTGAAAAGTCTGCTTATCCCTGCTCCAGACCCTCACACGTGTTGTGAACTTACCGTCCTTCATACGTTAATTAAAGAGAAAAGTTGATATGAGAAACTTGGACTTCTAAAATTCGTCAACTGGAAATTTCATTCACGATGCTTCTTTATTGGGAGGTAAATTAGAAACAGATGAGAAACAGTACGTGAAATTTCTTTCTCGCTTACGATGAGAGCATCGTCAAAATCAATTTTAGAAGAAACAAAAAAAATGTGCTCCGCCATTTTCGCGGTAGCAGGAAACGATCCTCTTGAACAGGAAAACCTCTGGCACGGCCGTGCCGGATTACAGCACGGTGCTGATGAAGATGAGAAGCGTAATCTGGATCAAGAATTATCCCTGGCCAAGTGAGAAGAAAAGAGATCAATTGTATGGGCACGATTCTCGGAGAGGAGCACGTCAAAAGGAAGGCTGTCCAACAAAAAACGATCCTCTGATCCATTCCCCTCCTCCCCCGAAAAAACCGGGACGAATTGCACCCAAAGCCGAGCTGGTATAGGAATTACTGGCGCCGGGAATGTCAGGATGCTTTTGGGAATGGGGCCAGGAATATATATGAAGCAGGTGGCCGCAGGCTCACCGATTCAAAATAGAGGAGAGCTTGAGTTTCGTACGAATAACATGGGAGCTAAAAATAAAGATGATTGGAAGCCGGTACACCAGAAATAGTGAGAGGCAACGTATCATAAAATAAGAGAAGCAACGTATAATAGAATAAGAGAGGCATCGTAAATTATGTAAAATGATACAGATATTACACGTGGGCAGCTTCGAGTAAAAGAAATATCTGGAGAACAATTTAGTCTCATACTTATGATTCAAGGAATTTAAAAATGAAAAATACAATAACACGACACGCTTAAAAAAGCGAGAGCTTAATAACTGAAATTAGAGTAGTAAAAACCAGCAAAATTGAATGCCAACGAAGACAGAAATGCATGACGCACTAGAAACCGAGACGGACACTATGTTATCAAAAATGTTCGGCCAAACTTGAATTTAATAAACATAGATTGTATCTTTAAAAAAAAACGATTCTTTTTCATTGGATTAATCGTGATCCTTGAGCAGACACATACACGTCGATGAGGTAAAAAATAGACCACCTACATGCTCAAAATCATACGGGTTCATAATGTGACAACCAGAAAATTTAATGTTAGCAATCCAACGTACAAAATACTACCTCCATCTCCAATTTATCCAAAAATATGTTCAGGCTCTAAAGGACAATTCATTGAGTTTACGAGAATTATCAGCTACGCTTGCAAGTACCTCATTTAAAGAAGGCATAAAAATACAAGTAATACAGAGCTAAAGGTAGCAACCGCGCTATTTAGTGAGCATCTGTGTCGACTGGGATGAAATTCCTGATGTGACGGTCGAAGTTCGACTGTTTGAGGCGAAATTTGATGGAAACGGCGTTACCCAAACGAATGAAGGCTTCGACTCGTCTCGATCCCGGGTAACGTACCGCGAGAACCATGAGCCCACTGAGCAGAAGTTGCCTCAAAATTAGATGCTGTTTAAGTCTAACGGACGTCAAAAGTGACACTTTATGAGTATTAGACCAACGTGTTGTGATGCCTCCATGGGTACGAAATATAAATGCAATCGTTGAGGGTAGCTATTTGCAAGCGCCCGTATGAAAGAACGACCTGTTTTTAAGAAAATATTACAATGAAGGAGTCATGAAGGTCATGTGATCCATGGTGCAAACGGAATAAAAGCGATCAGGTTGCTTCCAGAGATGAGGCAGAGACGAACAAATTGTGACATGACTCCCATTTTATTGCTTCGCGCCAAATTGCCAGCATGATGTACCTCACCATGGCGAGTTTTGTATAGGAATCCTAAAAATTTTATATGTTTATATCGAGCTTAAGAAGTTAGGAAGATGAAACACACGAAACTATCACGGAAAACGCGACTTATTCAAGAGAATACACCAACCATCAGGCAGATCGACACCGATCCAAGAGAACACACACAACCAACACGCGAAACGACACTAATCCAATGAAATACAACGCGAGCTTCCTACTATAACATTGAAGTTTATTATCTTACGAACGCATTTTGCTACGGAGCAGGGAACTATAATGGCTGGAAAAGTACAAAGGGGTAAAACAGGTACGGATCACAGACAGCCTCGGGCACAAAAACATCGCCTAAATCAATAGATCGGCTGCCAAAAAAATCCCCATGAAATAAAACAAAATACTCGCAAAGGACGAGTTCGATCGACGGGAAATCCTGAAACGCAGGCGAGCGCAAAAAAGTTCTACAATACGAATAAGCGAATTTGAACCTGACGTCTTTTTTTGCTGCACGAAGAGCGTTTGCACAATCCTACAAAAGGAATATACAAAGAAAAGATCAGGTACGCCTGGCCTCGGAATGGAACCCGAAGATAAGGAGCACTCGGAAACGCCTCTTCCATTCTGGAATGGGAACCTCCAGCTTCCGATAAGGGAAAGGAATTCAGGAATGAAAGGGGCTCTGAACTTGAAACATTCGAGACACAAAAGGACAATGATCAGCTAAAATTGGATAATTTTTGAAAAATCTTCCGGAGACGGACAAATTGTGGAACGCCCGACTCTTATAGCGCAAGAGCACAAGCGTAACACAATATATTTTTCATAATTTTTAATATGCTTATTATTCTTGAACTTGGGTTTACATACCAACTGAAGTTTAGATGCAAATTCAACTTATAAACGAACCTACGTTACATTACGAACCGCGAACCGATGAGACGGAGGGTATGACGCTTACACGAATGAATGTTCATATATCAATTTCTGTACGAACATCAAATTTCAATATATCTATCTCGATGAGGAAGTACAGCTGCAGGAGAGCATATGTTATTAACTGAACTGCGTTATAGTAACGGATGTGTTATAGAAACGTTCAAGTAAAGGGTGCATAGTTAAAGAAACGTAGACCGACCATTGATAGCTTTCTTTGCGTAAGAGTTTCACAAAATGTTGCATACTCTAAGTCAAAGCGCTAACTTTGAATCAATGGGTAATTAATTAATAAAATGAAAAGAAAATGAAGCAGTGTGAAGAATAAGTATTTTTTCGAACAGTAGCCGAACAATAGAATATAAATGAAGCAGAAACGAACTTGCGATTCATATAACTGCATCAAAAGGGCGACAACGGTGCAGCGAGAATTACAGAATTCCTCGTGGTTGACAGCAAAAAGCGAAGTCAAATGTGGCGACACAACCATTGAAAATGTATTGCAAAGAAAGGTCAAAACCCGAGTAGAATGCAAAAAATAACTGTTCTTCGTCGAGAGCAAGAAGCCAGATAAAAGTCTTATAACGACTGTCAAAGAACAAACAGCTCCTGACGGAAAAAAGACCGAAGACCAAGAACGAGTCAGGTTCAAAGAACTATGCGTTGAGCGGACGAAAGAACTCAAAATCAACAAGTCAGGGTCAAGATCTGCTCTTCAATGAAAGAAAATGAGCAGAAGAAATGTGAGTCAGGGTCAAAGAACTGTTAAGAAGCAGGAAGCGAGGTCAAGATATGCGGAGACACAGCAGCCCGCCCATCGCCAGGTCAGATCAAGAAGCACGTGACCCATGCAAGCCAAGATCGTCATTTGAGAAGTGAACCTTTCATAAAATTGACGTCGTCGTTGGGTCACTGAGGGAGGCCACAGTTCAATACAATTCCTGTAATGGTTCGATGAAAACGAGCGACACGTGAAGATAACTCGACGTGCATGAGTTCTTTCAAACCCTGAACAGCGTCAGGAACTGCCGCTATGAACCATGCACCGCAAGAGAGCAATCAGACAGGAGTAATCGAGTCCTGATAAAATATAAAATTTGATCCTTTTGAAGCACACGAGCATGGATTTTTCATAGTTTACAATTTACTCGCAATATTGCAATTAAATCTGCGGCACTAAAGTTTATATCGACCCGAGAAAACTCGCGTATATTGTATAAAAATTGAATTTTATTTTTCCAGCTCTTTGATTTTGTAATCGGATAAAATTTTAAGCCTCACATAAACCGTTAGGATTACTGCACTAAAGCGGATGCCAGTCAGACGCCCACTGTGATTGTCAGCATTCATGTTAAAAATATTCTGTATTAAATACAGTCATACATGTGGTAATACACGTGTTCTCAAGACTAGCACGTATCCACGTGAACCACAAGTGATACAAGATTATTACTCAATCGTCTGCTTTCAAGACTTAGTTCAAATGCGAACCGCTCTATCTTCATATTTGCTTCTTATAACACGCTCTATTTACTCATTGACATTTTCCGTGTTCTTTGACGCTCGCTCTACTTGATGCCCCTCTATGCGGAGGGTGATTGGAGAGCGGTTTTTTGCTGGAATCGATCTAGCTCTTTACGCGGGGAACAACTGTATATTACAGTACGATTGAAGGGATGATCGTTACTTCTAAAGCAATTAGCTTTCCAATGATGAAACATTAGTACCTATCTATGGGTCCGATATTATTAAAAAAGATACAAAGAGCTTTCTTTGCTTTTCGCTGTTAATTTGGACAAAACCTTCCCGAAGTTGGAGCTGAAGAGTACAGCCCTTTATCTATTCTTGAGGACAAGGTTACAGTTTGGGGCTCGATAGAATGTACGCGTCACTCTAAGGATACATAAGGGGTCCTGCGAGAACTGAACCCAAAATAGAAGTAATATAAAACTATTTTCTGTCATTTAGCTTTTTTCGACTGTATTCTTCATTGAATGCTTTTCAACGAATGCTATACGCTTTGATAAAGTATCTTCGAAAAGATTTACCTGTAATTACTCTACTGAAAGCTGTCAGAAACGTGGTAGCGTAAGACAATTGAATAAATGTACATGCCACAATTTTATTTCATTTTAGGCTTTAGAAAACAAATCCTTAAAAATTTTATGTAGTTAATAGTTTTCTTAAAAACATTGTGAACACGGTTTAAGCTCCAATTCCTTCCACATGTCGTCCATTTCCGACCACACACTTTTGAGTTGTTCATCACATCGACGAAACTCGTTTGATTAAATGTCGATCATTTTTTACTACATTTAATTCGTTAGAGATTCTTTCAACTCTTCAGTGTTTTGAGGGGTACCATAATATAGTTTTGTCTTCAAGTGTCCCCACAGAAAACAATCACACGGTGTTAGATCTGGCGATCTTGGGGTCCCCAGATTTCGGGTCCCGTTTGCGTTGACCACCTTGTTCATTACCGGGTCTCTTTAGTTCGCGTCCCTCAGGCCACTTGGCATTCTCTAGAGATGTTCTGCGCTACGTGCTAAGTTCGCAGCATTAGCTGACACGATCAGCTTAGTTTTACTTCCGGATTTGGGTTTGCCGCAGAAATTTTATTCCTCCAAACTGCCTGCTAAAAACAACAGTTCATGTGTTAATATTGCATTACTTCTCTGCTGCGTCGGAGGTCTTTTTAGGTCAAAAGGCAGTGTTCGACTTAGTGCGCCTGTCTGTCTTTCTTAACAATAACATGGCGGATCGAAGTCACCATCTTACAACAAATAAAAAACAAAGTTTAACCGTAGGACAACAAAAAGAGCCCTAAATAATTTCTACATTTTCTAACCATCAACTTTGTATCTACAAGAAAAAGGTCTAGCTACACCAAACTTAAATCTCCGAAATACATATACATTATATATATGTACACACACACACAAGAGGCAGTAGATAATATTCTGAGTTCACAACTAAGAGCAAGACGAGTTTGAACGGAGCAGCAGCCATGAAGCTGTGCAGAGAGGCAGGGTCAGAGGAAGAGGATATCTCCTAGTTCTGCAACAGCAACACCACACCAGCGGGTCAGTCAAGTAACTGTTGAATAACGACATCAAAATTACCTGGGACACATTCACCATGAATAGCATCAGCACTACCAGCAGAAGTATCAACAGCAGCACAGTCGGTACCAATAACATAAAAAGCATCCTCACCAAATCACAAGCAGCATCACAATCCCCAATAATCCACAAGAGCACCAGCAGCAGCACCAACAACAGAACAGCACCATTAGAAACACAACCAACACCAGCAGCACTAGCAGCAGCTCATGAAAGGGTTCACTCGGTCATACCACACGCACTTCTACACGCCTCCTGCACACACCTCCCTCCCACACGTACACGGTAAGTTCTACACGTCACCACCTCATTCTTCACAATCTCACGTAATCATAGCACTACACGTCAATATTATACACGTACGCGTTACGTTCAAGCTTACAATAAGCACATAGATGTAGCGCATCCATAAGCTCTATGAACGCGTACAAGTGTAAGGGAACTCCAAAACGTACATGTCAGCTCATATAAGGCTCTACACATACGCACATTAAACCAACGCCAAGTACGCCAAACATGGAAACGTACACGAACGTACAAGACGTGAACGGAATCCCCAGTGTGTCAGGGGATGCGCACAGACACACACATACACAGTCACGCACACGACACTCCGCCATACATGAGCGTGCGTGCGTACGTACACCTGTCTCTCCATCCGGCACACTCCTTCACTAACTAACGAAAATCCCATACATAGGGGCACACAACACACAGCGAGTAAAATGTACGAACGGCACTGAAATAATCTAAAGTAAGAATTTGAACAAACTGAGCAATTATAGTATTATCTCTTCTACGAAACTTGAAATAAGCTCGCACCAAGAGACTCGCAACGCGCGGCGCACATGAGCGTCGAGACTGTGCGTACACGGAAACGGTCACGAGACTCCCAGTTACGGGCCGCCAAAGTAATCAATGCAGAAACAAGCAGGGACACTCACTAAGCTTGGTAACAAGCACTGCAGCCAAACGTTCGTTCAGTAGCAACAACGCTTTACGTAAACTCAGTTAGGTAGAGTTTTCAAGTCTGGAATAAAACATTCGTCAGGAAACACGCTGGTGAAAAAGGCGACATTGAGTGCGCATGCGCATCACCAGTTGCCGCTGCGTTCACGCATTGGCCCTCTCTTTCACGATTATTAGTAAAATAAGCCATGAACTGAAGGACAAAAATGAATACACATTCCAAGACTATCAAAGAGAATTTTATGAAGTGAGCTTAATTGGTTGCTGGGGAAATAGCTGATAACATGAATGAGGAGACCTAGAGGCCCTGAGAGAACAGCCGCACACACCAGGAGCAGAGAAGAAGACTCCCTACAGCCAGCGCACAGCTCGAGGCTACACAGCGCTAGTCAACCCTTCCCTTCTCGTTCTTCTTTTACCACGAATTTAAGCTTATAATTTCCTCTCATCAGCTAGCACATCATTATAAAAAAAGCGCGTTTATAAGAATGCTGCACCAAATTGCTAATTCCACGAATTTGCATTATGATGTCAAGCTTGCCTCCCTTCATATCAACACTCGGTGACTCGTCCATTACATTTTAATGTTCGATAACGGGTCAACACACGGAAATATATTTTCAATCCGACTGAACATAATTAGGTTATTAATATGAAACGAACACGCGCTCCTGCTATCTGGTCAGATTTACGTAAAATTACTAACATGCTTTGTTTCATCCCCCCAGAAGTCCCAGTCGAAGCTGAAAGTATACACACAGATGTCGCGTGTGATAACTATCTATTTTAGAGTGAGCGATTCGTCCGTTGGAAAATCTAGCTCACACACGAATAACCCTAATAAAACAACGCAATTACTACCAGGATAAAAGAATATTGAACATTTCAACAATTCGCAGGAGCTAACGCCACACACAATATTCACCAAGAAACTTGAGGGTTTCGAACACGAAAAGTTGATTTACCAAAGACACAGTACGATATCTTACTGAGGAACAAGCTTAACATTTAGATAGGTCTGATAGCTTCGAAATATAAACTAGCAAGACAAGAAGCAACTAAGGGGGGCGATTGGAAGTCGAACTCAAAAACAGGCAGCAAAGAAGTTGAAGTGAGGTGCCTGGTGCAACAAGAAACATTTTTGAAACTTCAGAATTGGGAGTTAGTCACAGGAACAGAACAATGGGTTGTTAATCAAGACCGAACATTTGCACCAGTGGCACCGTTGTACATTTAATTTAAATGGATTGTACGAAAATAAAAGATTTTTTTCGACAAGGACGCAAGAGCACGATGATGGAACCATGCATTCTCAAACGTGTCTCAGGTCTTTAAGTCAAACTTTCTGTCAAAAGCGTAATGAATGACCATTTGGTGGTACCAAGAAAAACATTTTTGGGCAGCCATTGTTCTACGAGAACAATGTAATCAGTTATGCAGCCAGTCCGTATGCAGTGACTAAAACTGGTGGAGCAAGTAACTGTGATCGAGTACAATGATCGAGTTTCGCGCAAATCCAATGAAGTCACCTAGAGGTAACCCCGTTCGAAAAATACGACGAACTTTAGTGATATAAACGCACGCAACGATTGAGAATGAAATACGTGCACCTACACATTAGTCAAATAAACTAACATTTTATCCTACTGTGATTTCATTAACACACACTGATTGATACCTCCTATACATCGAGTGCACAATGAAGAAAAATAAAAGAAGCCATTTCGAAGCAACAGCCGATAAGGGTAGTTCCAATAATTTCGTATAGGAACAGTAACAACCCTGAAGTCCTGAACAAGCAGCACACTTTAGTCCCAGTGAATCTAAGTCGTCGTGCGTTGCTACGGGTAACATTAGGGTGAAATCCCACGACCGAAGGCCGTAGACCACGATTGGTGTTGAACATTCAGAATCCCATGTCACTTCGTTCTCATACGAAAGATTGGTAGTCATAGTAATTGAATTTATTTATCAGCCTATATAAGTAAAGCGGTTTACTTAGAATGTGTTACTAAATGAAGCTAATGCACACGAAAAGAACAACGGTAACTTTAACACTTTCGGTTTCCATTCACTGCAACTTACTAGTGATTTAAATTCGACATGGCGTAAAATACGAGAAGCTAAGAGCTGGATAGCTTGCAAATAAAAATCACGAAATTCATCACGGTACCCTTACAAACATTGCATTTGTTCAGCTCATTGGCGTCTGAGTAAAGAAAACCAAAAGCGAATATACGAGAATGCACTCCACACAACACGACTAGACATCCTAATGAGTGAGGAGCAGAAAACAAGTTTTTCTGTAATGACTCGACTATGAGAGAAACACCACGTAGACCTCTTATTGGTGAAACGAAACCTTCCATAAGAACAGACTAGGTTTTTGCTCTACAATTTTCTACTAGTCAGTCAACGCATTACAAAAAGGAGACTATCGCATTCTAACTTAAAACTTCCACTACTCGTACCAGGAAAGTCGAATACGTGGCACAAAGCGGATACCTGAAAATCATGGGTAATTTCCACATATTTTGAATCGGCGGGAAAATTAGTGGGACTATGATCGAAAAGCGATTTGAAAGAGGATATCAACGAGAACAATGATTTATGTACGAGGGAGAATAACATTCCAGGCCATCGCTTGAAACGGAATGGTACACGGGTTTTAAGTCTTCCTCGCAATAATTACAGTAAATTATACTACACCGCAATAGGGCTGGCATTATACTTTCAATTACACCAGACATACGCAAAAATCGTAAAGAAACTTAAATGAGGCAAGAGAAAAATATGTTAACAACATTATTATACAACAATTTATTTAATTCGGATGCAGCTGGAACGTAGAAGTTATAATGCTCGCGAGCCCCACCGAAATTAAATTTTATACTTGTCCTTGTTGTTCCTAGTGAATTTAGCACTTGCGAAATATTCACCAGGTACCACAAGAGTCGCATATCGCCGCGCTGATTCATTGTACAAGTTTAGTAGCCACGGGCGCCTACGTGCTCGGGCAAAAAATGGTCTCGACAGTTAAGGTAACGAGATGAGATTTGGAGGAGCGTTGTGCTTTGTAAATTCGTAAGCACGTCACAAATGGTAGCGAATATTGCATATTCTGTGCAATATTATAATTCCTGTATCCTACTCGTGAACAAGTTTCTATAAAAAACTTTCAGCACTCAAGCATGGCATTGCTTATTTTACGGTTTCTCGACGTTGACACTCGCATTTCTTGCATTTTTAACTCTAGTGCATCTTATGCACATATAACTTCGAAGTTTAAAGTGATTTATCATTTCGGTAGAAGTACCTCATGTATAGCCAAATGCACGACTCTACCACAAGCATTTTTGCCATCTTGTAGGATTTTACCATTCCGAGAACTCTTGAATTCAACCCAACGTTGTGGAGCAACTAAAAATAAAGTTTATGCTTTGCAGCCCTGAATGAAAACTGATGTTTGTTCATTATTTGCACATAACCTAAACTTTGGTCACAGCTTCGAAAACCGATTGATCAACAAAGTACACAGGAGTTAGAAAAACTATATGCGACTAATTTCTTGTTCGGGCAGCCTAATTAAATTATTCCGATTAAATTGAATAAATTAGTTAATCTTAAAATGAATATAATATGATACGCAGCTAATCATAACGAAAAGAAACTATACACATTTAGCACAAAGAAAGGAATTTCATCTTGTCACTTTTCATGTCACTAGAGAAAAGCAAAACCACCGTAGAAGACTCACATGAGGTCGGCAACACTGTAAGCCAGTCTACTCCACGAGAGAGACATAGCAGCCTAAAGGAAAACAAATAGTCTAAAAAAAATTAAACCCGAAGTAGGTTCAAGGCGAAATACTGTCGATTTGTCCTGTGAGTAGCTGGAAATACCAAGGAGAAGTGTTGTATGTGCATATATTCGCGCCCCGTTGATCACAAAAAATGCATCAACAATCTCCTTCATGTAGGACTTGGGAATTAAGCATATCTCTCGAGGAGCGGTAAATCCTCAGGCTGTATACACTTCGAAGAACAATCATCTTCCATCGTCTCTTGCTGGGAAGCAATCAATGTTTATTAGGATTGTATTGGCGTAAAAACCGGGCGGTAAAAAGCGAAGAATTCACGTAGAGAAATGGACAATACTAGCTTAGAACGCTCCCACAGAGCAGCAGCTGGAAATAACATGCAGGAGGTACAAGAAGCGGTTACGTGCGGATGAGAACATTTATGCCCGGAAAGACGAACGGACGCTTCGGCTGCCAGTTGCGGACAACGGAAACGCCCAAGGAAGTCTGACTCCAATCCCTCCCCCTCAAAACGCATGCAAAATATCATACGAAGTACATGGAGAATAACTGAAGACGTTGACTAGATACTGTAAACGGCAGCCAACTCTTAACATAAGTAGGTTGCTCAGCAGAATGTTTAGTTTTATTCCAGCATATGAAGCTCTATGCTAGTTTAGATTAACGTAAACGCTAATCCCCTCAAGAGTTCGCGCTTTTTTGCTTCTGTAAATCAGCCCAAGAGGTTTAGAAAATCAAGATTCATAAGTACCTCCTCACGCTAATTTCATTCATAAGATGAACACTTGCTCGCATGAATCTCGCAAGCTCTTCAATCCCAAGTACTGCCAATCCAATGTAAGTATAAGACGTTCACGGTAGATAAAGTAAGAACGCTTAAAAGTACGATTACCGAACGTAGCCCATCACAGACCATTCTAACATTAACATTTATAGCAATACTTATCCGTCCATACGTTTTTTGTATACAGTACACGGAAGGTGTCGCCCGCATAACTTTTGAGAGCTGTCAGCAGCTCCTGGGTAATGTGGTCGTAGCGGTGGTAGCGCTTTGGGCCTCATGAAGGTTGAATCAGACGTGTAAAAATGAGATATCGGGGTTGAAATGAAAGGGTAGACATCTTTTATTCTTAACCTCAGGATTGGTAAGTTATCTTTTTAGGATTGGTGTGATATTGGTTCTTCAGCGCATCAACAGAGCTACTCTATATTCCACACTCTGAACTCTCAAGTGCCTCAGGTGTGTGTGTGTGTGTGTGTGTATGTGAGTGGGGAAAGGAGGTGGGTGGGTTGCGTCTAGAGAAACTCGAGAGAGTTTGGAGCTCGCGTCAGCAAGACGGCATTTGTGTACACATATTTGAAGTGGGGGCGACCAACGCACCGAGTAAGCGAGACATAAGAACCTTGCACCCACACAAATATCTGCGGGTCGAGAAGGCGTAGCTGACAGGTCAGCTCACATCGACAATATGAAGAGAAAACGATAGGCGACAACAGCGCACGCCAACTGCAAGATATTACACCTGTGCAAATGAAAGAAACATGTTGCTTTGACGTGTTAAATAACTCCTAAACGAGATGCAAAATTCCTATCAGTGTTACTTAAAATGGAAAATGATTCTTGTTATGGATACGATTATTTGAAGCGTACTGGCTACCGTAAAATAAATTTGTGACACAGCTCAAAAAACAAACATTTAGGCAGCTAAGAAATATTCAAGCAGGCTATAGCGTAACTGCAGGAGCACAATTCATATCGATACCTACTGCAGTAACAAAGCAAGTAATACCAGCAGCAAGAAGTGTACCTAACGCCACTAACAGCAGTAAAGGGACTAATGCTTTGAGAAGTAGTAGGATAACTAAAACCATTATCGGGAGCAAGAAAAGTTACACCCGCAGCAGCAGCAGCATAAGAGCATGAGCAATAGAAGCACCAAGAACAACCTGAGCAGTCAGCACCCTTGGCTGTGCACGGTTCTAGATCGTACGGCCCACCGCCAGCTTTGGGCATTGACCCTACACCAACACGGAGCCAGCTCACGCTACAGTGTAACCTACACGTTGATGGTATCTAATGACCCTAAAAAGATCAACTAATTCTTCAAATGAACGAAACGCATATATCGTATACAGTCATTCATATTTGCTAACTTGCAAGCAAATTCAGCGTAATTTTGAACGAAACGATAAAAAACTAAGACTTCATTAGATTATTTCTAATATCCTTCACGAATGACCAGTGGTCTTCGTAGGGGTAACAAAATTGATGGGTGCACATTAATTCGGGCATGCAAGGGTTTTCACCACAATCGCTAGGAACAAAAGAAGACAAAAAATTTGAGGTTTGGTCGAGTAAACTATCTACATTGACAAGGGAATCAACCGTACTCATCGGTATCTGTAAGTTACACTAAATTCAGGCACTCACATGAGGTATCGAAGAACATGGTTATTCAACCAAGTGACATTAAGGTACCTCAGGTTTAGCATCGAGAGCTGGTAACAAGTCGCGTTACCAGCTTGCCCCACGCTGTACGGTGTGCAAAATAACCCTCATAGTTACCTACCAATCAAGCATACATACAGCTGAATGCTGACGTAAGACCAGAGTGGGAGTAAAGGGCAAGGAAACATCAACCCAAAAGTCGAGTTACGTTTGCTTGCCTAGATTCAACAAGGAGAATTTGTTTACATCGCACTCGAGCTCATATTTGCCTGGCGAGAGCGCAATCACATTAGCTAGTGCAAAACGTTTATTAGCGATTACTTCTGTTAGCGTGCGAGAATATCTACTGGTCACATAGTTCAAGGGTTCATGTATCTATTCAATATACACATAAGAGAATTAACTGAAAAAAAGAGCAGATAACACCTAAACGGCAGCATAAAAGTTATTTAGTGTTACGCGCACTGATGTCACGTTTCACAAAATATAAAGTAAGAATTTCACCATCTAATTTAACAGCAGTTGGCGAACTTTTCAGACAAATGAAATTTTACGACAAATTCTATTATGCCGTCTGCTCCTCATGGGCACTGGCAGACACTGCCAGTACTTGCCACCATTGTACACGGGGCGAATGGATAATAGGCAGCTAAGTCCTCACGTTCCAGTCCACGCTCACAAGTCCACGCACGTAATGTTACAGCAGGAAAACCAGGCGAGTCCACATGTACTCGTCTACAGCAGATGTAAAAAAACTAAAAATGAGCACTTGAAACGCTACACAGCGGCATTCTGTTAACACTCGCCAACCTTAACGGATATTTGATGTTAGTTTTACCGCTTGTTCAAAATCTATTTTGTCGCTTTGAACGAAAACCTTTACAAATTGTACAATAAGGCTGTTTAATGACAGCGACCCACTCGGAAACTTCCCCTTGAACCCATAGTGTAGCCGATCAGAATTATTAACACTTTAAGCGCGACGTGTGCCATATGTGGTCACGCGATCATCTAACCTAACCTAACGTAACCAAAGGGCCAACACATAGGAATACAAATTTGTAAGTGTCCATGAAATTTGTGTTCATTATTTGAATAAGCTAGTTTAGATTAGAAGGAAAATGAATAGCCTAACCAAATTTGTGAAAACAAAATCCTTCATTTTTACATCCGCAACGGAAATAATTGCCAACATGAAATTTTACCTGTGTGGAGAACCGCACTTAAAGTGTTAACAACTGTAAACATGAGGTCAATTCCACACTAACTTACAATACTGATCTGGCAGTGTACCGAAATAACACTGCAGTAACTATAGACTACAAGCGTTTCAGATTTTATTTAATTGAATGACCGTAAGTGCTAACTAACAATTATGATTGAGTATGAGCTAGAACATTACATAACATGGGTTGTTTGTCATCGAGAAGCACGTCAATAATTACGGCGACTCGCACTTGACACATTCAAGTACGTGCCATCCAAGAAATGCACAATTCTAAATTTCTGTACCGCCAACACCTTAGTTGACGACACTAATTTAAATTTTCCATTTACAAATTCACTCTTCAAACGGACCTCAACCCCTCGCCAAGGTGCTCGTAATTTGCTGAGGAGGTCATGAAAAAGCTCCCAGCACGTTATGTATTTTCTACCCACATGTCGTTAGTAGTTTATCCTTCATAACTGCAAGAAAAATTCGCATGTCGTGATAAAACATGGATTGCGTTACCGCTATACGTCAACCGCTAAACAAAACCAGAAGCATTATCCTCTCAAGTACGGAGTCAAAATACCAATGGGTAAAGATGGCTCACTGGTGGTAGAAACTTTAACGCCTGTGATCTTACTTTCAAATCATTTCTTACAAAATTTAATTCTATAATATTTTTCCATTCTTTTTAAGATTATAAATCATTTCCCCACTGGAAACATTCTGAAGCTGCAATTTTCAAGCGGTAGATTATAATACATTTCTCAACAAGGGGCATGTCAACGTAATTCTAATTTTCCCAATTCAAAAACTAAACTAAAATTATCCCCTGCAGCTTTATAAATTAAAAAAAGATATCCCTCTGCGGAATAAAGCCAGAATCCGTCATCTCGATTCTATATAGTCACCACCAGTTATCTTGATGTAAAATATTCTCCGCTGAAAAACAGCAAGTATACCCGTAATTTAGACTGCAAAATATTCACCAGCCGGATAGAGTCAGTACACGTAATCTAGATTGTGAAATATTCCTCAATGAAATCCAGCTGTCCAGCAATCTAGATTACCCGACCTGTCGAGCACTCGGAGCAGTCGTTGAACTTCGCACTCGTCCAGCCCTAGAGCGGTTCAATAAGAGCATTTGGAAGCGAGCCAGGATGAGTTCACAGATAACTAAAGGCACGAAAAAGAACAGAATTGAATGAAGAGAAATGCTACCATACATCTTTAGGGAGGTATGAACATATTGCTCATACAGGATGTTTTCCCCTTACAATGGAGGGGATCTGAAAGGCCACGTAAAGCCTCAAAGACGTGGATAGAGACAAACTTTAAAAATATATTAATTAACTGACTGGGCCAAACAATTCAGCATTAAAACGCGAGAAGAGGCGACAGACTGGCATCAGGCACGTAGGTGGTGCAGGAATTTAGCGACATTATTTTCATTTCATCCTGTTGGACTATCGAAGTTGCTCATAACAAGCTAAGCGAGCTAAGAAGGCAATTATAAAAGGATATAAAATTTAGTGATTGCATAAATCAGGAAATAAGCTACCTCAGCTGGTTTGCAGAAAACTCATGAAATTATCATCGAAGTGATGCAAAGTAGTCCAAGTTCAACAAATCCAGAAGACTTTTTCAATAATTCTCACACGCGCTTAAATTCTGAGTAAAAAATACACGACTTTGAATTACACTGCCTACGTATTTAAATTAGAAGCAAAACTATGAAACAATTTCCAATATCAAATCCACATCAAACGCGCAAAATAAAGCATTGCCGGAAGTTACTACCCGAGGCGGATACGACAAGCCAGCAGGCAGTCGGAACACGCATAAAACAGCAGCGCCAGCTTCCGTCTTGGATCGGGGCTTAATTATCGTTCATAAACCAATTGAGCAGAGAATGGCTGAGCGTATCGTACTGATACTATCGCTTATCGCAGGCGAGGATTAAATCAATCTCCGAATTACGGTGGACCACGCAAGTAGGTTAAAGATTACTGAGCACCACACGAATGCGTATAAGCTTGGCATAAAAGTGAACGTTTACAAGTGTTCTTTTACAAAGCAACGAGGTAAGCCTTAATTAACACAGAGAATGCGTAACGGCATTTAGACAGATTTGCGGGTCAACAACGCCACAAAAGTAAAAACGCTACTTATCAGTATAGTCACTGATAAAACTACTTGTTTAATAAACCCAGAAAATGTAGCTATACATATTCATTAGTAACTCAGCAAAGTCGCTTTTAATTTTTTACTTCTGTGAAGTAACCTCCATTGAGCAGGTGGTCTAAGTCATAACGAGTATTAAACCTACTCATGTCACAGAAAATAATAAACCGAAGTGCAGGTATACATAAAAAACTGCACATGAAATCATACATTCCGAATTTCAATTTTAAAGTTATACATCAACAGAAAAGCGACATCATACTATTAAATAATGAAGTCATATAGAGGGAATCAGTGAAACTCAATTTTATGCTCAGAAGTATGAGTTCGAGTAATAACCTAACGGAAATTTTCCAATTGCCAGATAAATTCTAACCTTGAGGAATTAAACGCCTATTAAATTGAACTGCAAAAGCTAGACAACAACAGCTTGAATGTTTAAACGAATTCTGCAACAGTCGCAATGATGAATTACAGGACGAGTTTGTTAATGCCAATTCAATATTTCAGCAAATACTTCACTTCACTCAGCGTTATCAAGGACTGCTTGCGTAACTCACTACGTTGTACTTTGAACGTACATTACCAAATAAAAAAAATGACGTGAAAATAAATTAGCAGTGCAGTATGACTAGTTAATTTGGCAAGCGCAAGGATCTGTGAGCCTTAAAAGCATTTCATGAGTAATGGCCGCGCATGTGATAACATTTTATGCTACGCCCAGCGTTTCAAGGCCAATGGGAAGTTCAGTCCCACACCTGCCTGGGTAATTGCCAATATACAGGGCCAATCTGACGTGACAATAAGCCATAATGTAACCGTGCCTGTGGCGCATAACGGGCTCGTAGGCACGCCACACAGGCGCGCTGTCAAGGTTTCACATGGAGAGGAAAAGAGTAAAAGTACAAAAATACTCAAAAACATCCACAGAGACAAGCAAATCTAGAGAAACCATATTGTGGACGTGAATCCTTGTGAAATTTTCGCTTTCATGTCTTAAAGAACATCAGAAGTTTCAATTGAACCAGAGCAGGTTATCGTCTTAACATGCAAGGCCTGTGTTAGAAAATGACGTGGCCTTTCCTCTCCCTTGCTAAGCTATGCACATACACAACTGCTGAGCCACAACACTACTCCGTTACGAGACCACGAGCAAACACGTGAAATAATTTCTGCCCTGAAATGAGAGGTAATTGTATGCGATTTAGGCGTGAATGCTGTTCGCAACGACATCGTCTCGCAAGCTGTGATTCTAACAGAGTACTTAAAAGATAGATCAATAAAAAGAGACCTTAAGCAAAAAATTGGGGCCATGCAAAATTCAAATACGCGTAAATCGAATAAACATCACGATAGAATCGCAACACGAAAGCTCCGAAGGCTCACGCGAATACACAAATATTGAAGCAACGTTACCAGTATAGGTGAAAGTTCCGAAGTGATCGACATCATCCACTACAGCTTGACAAAAACTGACAAAAAATCCAACATGGTGCACTAATATCTTTCTTGACTTTTTTCATTTCACTACTACCAATACCGCTCACATACGAAGAAATACCGTCTCACACATAAAAATAAAAAAACGGCAACAACTGCTATGTTTTAATGGGTTGCACAGATGTATGCCCTTCCCATTACATGAAAAAAGAACTCATCCGAGTTGTAGTTACGCTATCAATTTGTAGTAATGGATTTCAATTCACGAACACTTTAGATAATAGTGAATGCGGCATCATAGCATCTCTGAGTGCGGCGACCGCCTAGGGGGGGAGAGAGAGTGGCACTCCAGGAGGAGCGGCAGAACAATGGAAACAATCGCGATACGCCTAACTAAAACGTGGTGGCGTAAACGTCAACAATTGATGCACTATGCACGCAATCCACACAGATGCAGAGCACAGTAGCAGAAGAGGATGACACACATTCGAGGCCCGGGATTTGCCGCAAATATGAGTGACGCTTTCACATCTTATCTCTCCGCCATTGTTCTCGAAAATTAGCGTGTTCAGAAAAAAGAACTACATAAACATAGCCCTTTGGTCAAAATTTTAAATCTTCAAGCAATACGCCTTTACACAGCAAATAACTACGGCCACAAGTGCGGTGAGTGTTGACAATGTGCAAGCTGCATTCCCCGTTAGTTGGTCAACTTGTGTTGTTCATGATGCCGAACAATGAATTCAAGACCTAGTTGACATTAGGCCGTACATCAAGTTCCACCCAAATTTCACAGACTTTACACTCTGTAAACTGCAAATCCAAAAACTAACTGGCACATTGAAAAATAACATTCAGCCCACAATTTTTCACAGCAACATATTTAAAATTTTGCATCAACACTTGAAACTGGAAAACTCTGAGCTAATCAAAATTTTTTTCCTGCCTATAACGCGACTAGAGAAGGATGCCCATTTTAAGCCACAAACTAACTAGAAACGAGTATGCGTCTCGCAAAGATGCTGTGGCGCAGTCACTAAAGGTACCAGAGCGAAGGGAAGAGCTAATGCAGGGTGTGCCGGACAACAAATGAACAGGACAGAAGAGAAGGAATAGGGCGCACTGTGCACCAGCATCGTTTGTTCCCAGATGTGTTGGAGTAAATACTTCCACGATATGGGGAGATATCCTCACACGGGCATTCTGCACCATTCCAGCACCGAAAATGTGCCAAACGCTTCGATATTTTCTGGAGCACGGGTTCAAAATGAAAAATTTCTCAAATGTAACAAAGGCAATGTATTTCAAAGATGCCTCTGGGAAACTGTAAGAAGAACGACGTGCTTCTGCTACTAAAGAATGCGGCAACACAAAATTGCGAGTAGCATGTAGATCGATAATAATAAGTCCTCGTTCCGTTCACCGCGATTCCACGCTCACGATCAGATGTGCACGAACGGCGCAGAGTTTTGGAGCAAGAGATGAAGAGAATAGTACAGAAATGGTGGAGCAGAAAGCCTGGGAACCTCACCTGCTCCCGAGTTCATGGATAGGACGAATGCCTCTCACGACACCTGTCCGCACTGCAGCCAGACCACCTGCTCTATCCAATGTCCCTATGCTAAGCCGTTCTATTTCTCCTAAAGTAGGGGCAACAGCCGAGTGGGCGTCTCACCACTAAGTGGGCCCCAGTGGGTATCAAGTGCTGCTGGCAACAGAAGGTGAGCTTTAAAGTTTTTAATTTGGAATAAAATAGAATTCAGATAACTGATTCATAAACAGTTCTTTTACATTTGTAAATGACAAATAATAATAGAGAAACACGAATGTTCAATCAAAGTCAGAGGAAGACAAAAAATGGTCACGACAGATTTCCATTTGTCATTACAATACACGAAAGCCATGGATGGCATAAAGCTGGAAACTATCAACTTGATAATGAAGTCAATATTCTAACGAATTCATCACACTTGATTGAGGGACTTTAACGATTAAACCTGAAAGGAAATTTCAATTATTTTTTTCTTACGCTCAATTACATCTAAAACCGAGCTTCCTCTGATTGAATGCAACAGAGTTTGTTGTTAAAGATGACAGGCACCTGACAATTTAATTTGTTCCCCTGAATATCCGCAAAGTAACTGCACATTTCCATGAATATATATGCTACAAGATAAAAACTCGATACAAATACAAATTACAATTACAGATAACGTCGATCCTGAGCCTTCCAGTAGCATTGGCTGGAACCCTCATTTTTATTTTAAAAGCGGCTTCAATTGCTCACTAATTATAGCCGGAATGGACTCTGGTGCCGCTGCTCTCAGATCAACAGCTCGAGAACGACCTGTATGCACTGCATATTTTCTCATCACAGATACTGAAACAATCTCGCAGATTTTGATCTGGCGAACGAAAGAGCAACACTTTCTATGTAATCGCAAGGGCACTGGACCAAATGTAATCATCAAAATGCACAACGATCCGCAAAACGCCTCAGCACGAGGCATAAAAATATGAAAATATTAAAATACAACGTATTAGATAAAATATAACAAAGGCTCGACATGTTCGAAGGTTGATTCCCTGAATGTTTATAGATAATAAAAATAAAAAATAAACCAACAGGCAATGGTAAAAATAACGATAAGCGGAGACACTGGAGCGACAAGAGAGGCCTAATCGGCCGAGAAGAAAGACGGCAGAGGCGCACAAGGTCGAGGATACACGGGGCCCCTCGGGCGGCCTCACGGCGTGCCGCTTTAGATGCGGGCAGACAGGCTCGCCACGCAGGGCAGCTCTGTGGCCGCGGAGCATCTGCTACGAGCGGTTGGCTTGGGCTTCCTCGGAGAATCTCGTAAAAAATGACTTAGAATATAAACATTTTGAGAAGCTTGAAAGACGTGGTCATAAAAATACAAAACTCGGTGCTACGCTATCTCCCCGTATCGCTGAAGAAAGGAGGCGCAGATAAGTTAAGAGCATTTACGCAATCGCAGAACCACAAGACCCCTGTGAGGTACCGAGTCAAAGACCCAGTAAACCTGCGAAGAGTCCAACGAGCGCTCCCGGTTTTCTCCTGCCACGCTGCAGTGTGCGTGACTCAATCTCGCGTAACCAACATTCGTGAAAGAAGACAGGCTTCGCGACACATGACTCAATAGTACCCAATAGTAGGGCAGCGTCACACAGTTGAACTAAAAAGACACACAACCGATCTCAGGCACAGCATTCAGTCACGAGAAAAGTAACACGTATAGAAGTCTTAAGTTGACTACCAGATTAGAACAGCTAAGAAGCACCAACTGAATCATCAACTAAACTGAATGACATCATGAAGGACACAAACGCAGCTGAGTCGTCGAGTTAATTGCGTGCATCGATACAGTACACTTCGAGAGTGGACGTCAAGCTCTGTACCCTAAAAACCTGTATCAGTAAAGATATGAATGTAATATATATCCATGAAATGAACGCTTGATTATTATAAACCACTAAATATAAAAATAATTGAATAAAAAACTACTACTGAATTCCACGACCAGTTCGTCACCTCAGACGGAAAGTACTTTTCATATCGACCACAGGGTTCGTGCGGGCACTATTCAGTTATTCTCCCTTCATGGTCATTGGAAAGGAACCAGCGAAATCTGAACCACTCTCGGAGCATTCTAAAAACTTGTTTCGTAACAGAAGAGCAGAAAAGTGAACCAATTTGTTACGGAGGCTACTATTCTGGAAACGACCAGTTTGGATAGTTTTAACTGATACACGAAAATACAGTGAAAATGGAGAAATCTGTTCTAGCACTGGACCCGGGCTAGGAATGCATCAGCGACAGCTTCGGAAAACTTCTGCTGCTGCTGTGCTACTCGTAAGAGTAACACGTTAATTCATTATTCACACACCAAAATTAAAACATTAATTAAACATTTCTTACCCATAGCCCATAACTTTCAACCCAATTATATGTAGAGACCACCATAATAGCAACTGACCGTTCCACGATACCACATTTGTTGGTGTTCTCAAGAATTAGCGCATTCAATAAGGAGGCTGTGGAGTAATGTAACACAATTTCTCCCAACTTTTACTAGACAAAACTTAACACCTACGTTCCGCACACGTGGACGTAGGCGGAGTTTCACGTTTCGATTCGAGTAACTTACTCCGGATGAGAATTTCCTGAAGTTTCACCATTCCCATGAGTCGAGTGGCAAATACTAAACCTCCCATGAGTCGAGTGGTAAATACATACAATATGGCTACATCTGGCTTCTGATCAAATACCAAAAGGTTTCTTATGAAAGCGGGCTTTTTAAATCCATATAGACGTTGAAGAGTTAAATCATTTATTAGCTCCTAGATGCGAGTGTCTAGCTTGAGGTAATTTACCGGCAACACATTAGCAGAAAAGGGAGCTCAACTACGAAATTTCCAGAGATTCGCCTCTAGCGCCCTCGAGTGAGATCATCAGAGGCCACAATGCAGCAGAAAACTCATCCAGAGACATCCAGGAATATCACAGCCGAGCAACACAATCTTGCACGAGTTTCAGAGCGAGCTATTTGAGCTTCAACTATTAGATGATCGCTATGACACAATAAATTGATAGAGATAAACGGTAAAGCTTTGTATTGAATACATCGAAATGAATATGAGCTTAATGTTCCTAAGGCTAAAAAAGAGGAGATTGCAACAAAGAAACACGAGAAAAGAATTGTGGAATATCGTCTTACTGTTTACGAGAAGAACATGACAAAAATATCCACATTATTTAAATGCAAATATGCCCAGCAAAGTACCATCGGCAAGCGAAAACAAAACATTTCCGAGCTCTTAACGAATAAAATCATCTGCGAGTCTCGCATTCAAAGCTCGATTCAAAATAAGAGTTGTGGATGGAATAAAGACGTGTACGTAACGCCAGGTGCGTGTCAGAGAGAAAGCCTACACAAGAGAAAGCGTACACGCATGTGCACAACTCGGAACAGGAGACACCTGCTCTTTCCAAGCGAGCGACCTGCGAGAGAAAGGATAGGGAAAAACACCAAAGAGAGAAAGAAAGAGACCGAGAGAGGTATGGGGTTTGGTAGCAATGATACCAACGGCTCATTCCTGTCCCTTATTCAGTGACGTAGACCCTCTTTCCCCCACTGTTTTCAAAAGAACTTTGTAAGCGAGACAAGGAAGAAAGAACTACAAAATAGAAGCAGTGGAAAAGGGATCGTGATTTGGAAGACGAGAAGTTCTGTGTCATTGTGAGACTAAGTTCGTATAAAATTATATTATTAAAACTTACAAACAACCATAAGTTATGATACACTGCGTTGTACATCTCAAGGAATTTGAACTTAGATCGCAAGAATAAGTAACTTGTTTGAGTCCTATTTTTGACAAAGAAGAAAATCTCTCCATTCAAAACTACGGTAAAAAGACCATAGAATAGCACTGATAATAGAC
Organism: Orchestia grillus; assembly: GCA_014899125.1. Classification (NCBI taxonomy): domain Eukaryota; kingdom Metazoa; phylum Arthropoda; class Malacostraca; order Amphipoda; family Talitridae; genus Orchestia; species Orchestia grillus. The sequence continues at coordinate 50,903 of VOMN01091976.1, forward strand.
CGCTTTTTAACCATTTACGTGAAATGTTTCAATAGTCAAAATTACAATTACTCATTGTTTCTCTCTCGAAGACGCTCAGTTCGTAGGATATGCGTAGTAAGCTGTACAGTGCAACAACAGCAGATAAAACGCAGGGTCTCCATCAGCATTGTACTGCCAGAACAATAGTGATGATAAGATGAAGATCACAGATGAGCAGTCATGCCTATTATTATGTGAGAACAAACATAGATTATTGGTTCCAGCGTGGGACAATGATAGGTAATTTCAGCGCGAGACAAAGTTGGCTTAAGAGCATTACTATGCCGCCAATCAATCATGGAAAACGACAGAAATTTTATGCCTCATGAGAAATACAAGAAAACAAACAGCAAGTTTATAGCGAGTAATTCCTTTTACAGGGTAATGTCAATTAGATGAAGCGAAAACTGAGAGCACCAAGGTCTGATCAAACAGTGACCATCTGTGCACACTGAATATTTTTCATAAGGATAATTCAAACAACGTAAATGAAATGAGGGTTGAGTTAAGCAGGAACCCAATGACCAGGAATGAAATTTTTAGGAAGCAATGTCCTGACTAAGAATTTTGTCCATATTGAGTAACTGTGGTAATCATCAGCAGAATAAAAGTAAGCAAAACTGCACTTGAACCAAAGTGTCAATGATACCCTACAATTACACAATGCCACGTATCCAAAAAACAAAGAACACGTGAAAGAACGACAAACCCAGCGCATGATACAAAGCTGCAAAAATAGAACGGACCGCCTGGTTCTCGATCCTGTATAGGAAAGGGCAGCGTCCATACGTAGGGATCACACGAACAGAATGACAAGGTCTCCTCAAACTGAAAATAAAAGGCACCAGGCAACAACCCTCGAGGCAGCAAAGGTTTTACGAAGACAGAAAAAGAACTAAACGGTCAGAAAAAAGACGATAAGCAAGTGACCACACCCTAAAGTGGGAGCTGCAAAGACGGTAGGGGTGAATATCGTTGAACACGAGTACACGTAGGATTAAACCAAGATCAAGGACCGAGGCGCAACACGCAAAAACATGCTTCGAGGTCAGACTTCTACGTGGGCCCCCTTCGGGCAAAGGTGGACGAGAAGCAGTATGAATGCGTTTGTAAGTGCTAATTCAAAATATGCCAAGTGTATGATACGGAGAAAAAATTGTTAACATCAAAGTTGTAGAACAAACTAGGCAAATTTAAGCAAGTTTAAGCAAGTTCACTACGGTACATTTAAATCATGAGATAATGGTGTAACGAAACTTTAACGAAAAGCTTCAAATAAACGCGGCTAATGCACGAAAATTTCATTTTCTTCACATAATAACCAAACGAATTAAGTAGAAATTTTCATAAACTCCAAAATACTAGCAAAATTTGTAACTAATTGTAATTCCACAAGACGACGTCGACATATTTGAAATGCACACCAGTAATAAAAGGGGTCAAGACAAGCCATACATACCAGTTCCTGGTGCATTTCTCGTCCATCACTGACCTCTCATAAAACTAGACAGTTTGTTAAATACTAACACTAAGCTGCTGCGCGCACACACATGGCCAAACCATTAGCGTCATCAGTTGTTGCAGTGTGGAATTTTCTCAGCACTAAAAAATATATATTTCTTTCATCGCCAAATGAAATCACAGCTATTCCACTCGATTAAATATATAATTGGTCGATATAAGACATAACAGTAAAATATACCAACACTCAAGATGACTAGGTGTTACTCTGACGAGCTACCACAAACCTCAACAAATGAGATGGACATAAAAATCACTAACATTTGGAATCACTACAAAAAACCTCAGTTTGGAACAGGCACTATGACAAAAATTTTAAAATACACAACAAAACACTATTAGCTTGCTATTGTGTTAAGAGTCAGGGTCACAAGTTCGAATAGGCTAAAGCAGTTCAAAATGAGACTTGAAACGTGATTGAGCAGTGGTAGAAACTCGTAAAAATCTGAATATGAATACATTAACCGGGCATATAGGCAAAATCCTCGTTAAAATGTCGGGGAACCCAAAAGCCAACGAGGAACAGAGTAACAAACCACAAGCGCACCCCTTAACCTCACTCCAAGGTATAACAGCTCCCAAGCCAGCGAGTTAACCTCGTCCAAGTTGAACACCAGTCGCTAGCCCTAAAAGCACGGCGCCAAAAACTCGCATCGTTGCGTCGGCGCCAGTGTGCCCCACTCGCTGCCGAGTGGGGCACACTGCTAACACCGACGACGCCTCAGCTCCGAAAGTTTTAATGCGTCAGTCCCAACCAACACGTTGGCCATGTGCACCACACGTAAGTCACCGAACACACACAGGCAGTCGTTTTATGGTAAACCGTAGAGCGCAGGCAGACTCGCACACACAAAATCCCTAACTTGAGCTCGCTCAAGGAAAAACAGCGGATCTCTCTGAAGAAATTTCTCTGAAAAGAAATCCATATTAAGACTGTGGTATCATTTGCGCTGCATATGCTTTTATTGCACGGTATTCGAAAGAGTAAACTGCAGCACAAATTTCCTATAGCATATGGCAGGTGCCGCATCATTAGCAGGAACTACGGAAGAGTGATCAGCAGCAATACCAGCGGCACTGCCATAAAATGTAGACGGCAGATGGTACAAAAAGCAGCAGCATCAGAGCAAGAATAGCAAGAAAGTAACCAGTCGGCCGAGTAGCTTATCAGGCAGATGGCACGGGGTCTTGAAGCCAAGTCTGTGGTACTACCAATGCTCGGTACATACCTACTTGAACAAACATCTGCTGCCTACCGACCAAAAATCGAAGAACCCTAGAACACAGGTACACAACTGTGATTGATCACTTTATGTACTGGATGCAAATTCTTTACAACTGCTGCACTTATTCAGATACCAAACAACTAATTGATTTCTCACCAACATCTAGTTAGCGTGCTTAACATACTTCGTAGTATTAAGGCTTACTTTAACTGGAAACCACGTGCAAAATATCAAATAAATGAGAAAACTTTCAAAACTATCTTGCACACGCATCACGTTCAAATCTTTTAACAAAGTGAGGTACATACAATGCCGGATGCACGTTGGAGACTAAAAGCTACTTCATGGATTCAACAACGTGACTGCCATCAGAAATTGGCTACAAAGAAACGTAGATGAAACACGTTCAGCTTAGAGTTATTGTTTGAAAATAAGTTATTTAGTCCATCTACTTGAAATGCATACGTAACCTAGTTTATATTCGTATGCTATCATACGAAAAAGGCACATAATGTCCCTTCAATCAAGCCACGTACCTGACAAAACTGGACAAGCCAAGTTCTGACTACTTGGCATATAGCTGGAAAAAAGATGCAGCCATATGGAAGTGTACAAGTCTCGAAATTTTCCCTAGATCCGTTCTTTCATTTAATGGATATCACAACTAATTAAGTAACGTCTCAGGCTTCGATGGGGAGTTCAGATAATTTAGCATGCCAACCCAAGCAACTGATGGCCCAGTAATATAGGAAATCCAGCCTATCGATACGTTTACCAAGTTAACATCTTTCCAACTAGGAGAATACGGTATTTAACCCAAATAAAACCTGAAATCGTTCACGTCATAATTCCATTCAGTGTAAGATAATATGTTTCAATTGTAATAAAAAATTATTCATCGATCCGAACCATCATTGAACAAAGGAAAAATTTCTCAAGGTAGCATATTTTAAGCAATAAATATTGAGCCAGGAAATTAAGATCAAAAACAAGAGCAGGCACCTCATTCCAACCCTAACACTGAGAGGGTGGCGAGTTCAGGCGTTCGGAGGTATGTGGTTCCCATGCAGAGCTGCTCTGTGGGTTCCCTGCTCGACCTGCCCGTCTGCCTGCCACCTGCCGTCTCTGCCTTAGCACTAAACCCACTAAAACAAAGCCAATGCCGGAGTCTCTCCAGTAGCCAAGCTAGCGAGGATCAGGGCGGGAGTCATTTCTCGGAAACTTCAGGTAGCAGCACAGCCAGTTACACTTCAGTTTATGACGAGTACCTATATATATTTCGAGCTGTACAATATCCTTAGAACCTTAAAAGGGCATAAGTAAGATCGAAAAGTACAAAGGAAAGGACTAAGTGAAAAAAGTATGCGTCGTTATAATGCGTGGGAAATAAATACTCAACTGAAAATGTTAGAACGAACTAATTTCCGAGGTGAAATCTTACAAGTTCAAGTTCTTCCTCACATAAATAATTCTAAAAACGAATGGTTTATTTTATAGATCTAATGTACATAAAATTTTGCATATTTTTTGATTCGATGAAGCCTGTACATAATATTCGGTAACTTTCACACACAGTTTACGGAAGCAAGAGGAAATTTTCTAGAACATACCATTGTAGCTGATTCAAAATGAGTTTAATTCTAGTTCGAAACCCTATAACGAATAGACGATGAATTTTAAAAGACCTTAGCTTGCAGGCACCGAGGCGCATCATTACATTACATTAGCTTCGGGCTTCACACGCGCAAAAGAAACATCGTTAAAATCGCTCAGATCGCTGAACAAGTCTAAAATCTCATCCGTTTAGAAAAGACACCGACAAAAGAAGCTAAAAAAACTTCAGTTACAAAAAGAGGTCAGAGCCGCGTAGTTCAGGGAGCGAGCAGTAGGCCTACGAGCGTTCGGCGGTGAGAAGGCGCTCTGCCGAACTTACACCAGTCAACCACCACACGAAGCGAAGCTCTTTCGATATTGGAATTCAATAGCCTATTCTGCATAGCTATTACCAATAGCGTGCTGAAAACGTGTTGAAAAGTTACTTTTGAATTTTGAAATATTGGGGGTATAACCATCCCTAAAAATTAGGGTAAGAAATATTCACAAATTTTCAAGAAATATGAATATCTGAATGACTTTTTCAATACAAGTATAACAGCATCCTAATTATCAGAATAATATCGTCCTCATTTAGGTCATGGTTTCTCGACATGCACTTCGCACAAACCACACGCAGTAGTGACCTAAAGTGACACGTAAGAAAAGAAGAACCAGGTTTCTCCCTAGTAGTTCTAGTATAGATAGCAGCGCTTCAGTGACTCCGAATATGTCAGATCGAGAGAGACGGGACCATTTAGTATGGACTCTAAAAACGTGAAATCAACGTTTCCACACAGCCCATAGAAACAGGAAGTTAATAATGGAGTAGAAGAAAAGACAAAGAAATAACAATGAAGGTGTGAAGATTGAAAGTAAAGTGGGCAAGAATGATGAGGGGGTCTCCCTAACACTTAAGATCAAATTATAGTGATATTCTTGATATGAGATACGATAAATACAAGCTAAAAAGAAAACGTAACTCTGAAAATTATTACAATAGAAAATATTTCAAAGAGAAACGCGTAAAACATCGTATTCAGCTTTTAAACACAGTAGGACAAATTTAAAGTTTAAAATACAATACGCAATGCCTCAAATGATTCATTTGAACATATTCACGACTGCTATCGATCACTAATAAGCGAACATGCCGTATCAGCAACTGCGTTTGTTCATGGTCCACCAATGAGTCCATTAGATAATATGAAATAAACCCGGTATCAATAATTTCGAAGCGCGACTCCGCTCTTGGAGGTTTCAAATCACAAACGATACAACACCTGCAATGCATGTGTCTGATAGAAGACACTTGAGTATACTGGGAAGCTTGGCCTTAATTTGATGGAAGAGTGCCGCGCAGAATGATTGTCCATGCTGCATGCTCGGCCATGATAAAAGTGAGCAAATTGGAAAAGTTGTAAATTAGTAGAAAGAAAAAATATGTCGATACTCACCAAGAGGCCAGTTTCAACCGAGGGCACGAGGTGCAGCTTGGAGCCATCCCTGATGTTGTGCTCCTCCAGACTACCATCCCGGAGTTGTCTGAAATAATCATGGAATAAATATTGTGATTCACAACCCTTGATCCCTGCGCACAGTACTTAACTTCTTAATTCCACTCTTCTTTAACTCTGCACCAGAATTTCGATGCAGTATATTTATACACTCCGAATTATGAAAAAAAAAATAGTTTATTCCAAAGTTGGTCACACAGAGTATATACCTTTTGGTTTTTCAGTTCATGAACATGCTACTTCTTATACCTTTAAATATAAAAGCGATAAAAAAGGAACAACACTAATACTGAAGTACTCGCATCTTGTGAGGAAAAATTCCCCATCACGAGGATGCATACATTAAAAGCCTTTGAAAGCCCCCAACTTCAGAAAGCAAAAACTATCAGGATATTACTGAGAGGAGAAACAGACAGTCAGGATGAATATTCCAGCAAAAAAATAGTTTAGAGAGGAAACCATCCTAAGTATGTTTGAAGATATTGCTCAGATACAAGTGACAGTGAATTCTCAGAAAACGCTATCACGGCAGGAAACTCTGTAGTCATCGGATATCCCGTCGCAACAGAAATTCCCAAGCAAGCCATCGCCAAGAGAAGGCTCACCGCAGCGGTAATCACCATTGCCTTCTAAATGTATTGCTATCGCGCCGGAGTCCGCGATCACTGATGTTGTTTAGTAACGGAATAATCAACCAAATATTTGTTGGAGTTTCTTGATGATTAAACCACCGTAGACAATGAAGAATAAAAAAACGCATTGAGAAGAGGTGCTGGTAGCCGAGCTCAGGCAACCCACATCCCACAACGCCCATGCGCGGCCGCACACAGCGATGACGTCACAGGAATATTGCGACGGTGCCAAACTTCCAACTCACCACACACAAAACCGATCATTCGGAATGATTTCCAGCAACTTGAGCTGGCATGATTCAGTCAGCTTTCAAGGAACGCACAGCAGAGATTGATTATAAATGAGAAAGGTTTGAGTAACTCTGAATGCAGCGAACATGTGCAAAATGACGTGCGAGTTATGATACGAACAGATTCATCAGTAAAATTCTACCAACCTTTAAACTTACTTGGAACAGAAACGTTTAACAATACTGATATAACATTCATGAACGAATGAAGTTCTATAGCAGAGGAGTAAAATTAATAAAAATAATGGGAACCCGTGACGTACGAATGACGTTTAAAAGTAAGTAAATACTCGCAAACCGGTGTCTTAATACAGGAAATATAATAAAGATAGCAAGCGTTATAACATGCCAATTGTGACTCGCTACAAAAAGCAGTATCCATAGTTACGCGTGACGGGTTTCATGAAGAACTTTCTAGAAAAAAAAAACGGCTACTTAGTAACGCGGACCTCAGCAACTAGAGACGCGGTTGGCTGTGGTCGCGATCGTAAACCTCAACACTCCGTGATCAATAGTTCCATTCACGCTGAGGCAGCAGCCAGAGCATATCGACTTAGATACAGGCAAGCCAAAAGAACGCCAGCTTGGAGTCAGCTGGAAATTCAGGTATAATATGTTACTACAGTTCCGATGTAAAGCAAGTGAAATAGTCAACAATACATATACTAAATGACAGTCAGCTACAATAAAAAACACCAATTCTGCCACAGAATAGCACACAAATTGAGAAACGAATTTTAGGATTCTGGGCAATGAATAAATCATGTAAGATAAATATACTCGCAATTAACTGGGCAATGTGGACATCAGTCCTCACAAACATTCATATATCGAGGTTAAACAAACACTTCATTTATTTCAATAACTTGGTCAGACTAAAAATAATCTGGAAATAAGAACAGAGTAAATAAAGTTATACTTGATAGGTGAACGAGAGAGGCTGCTTTACATCGTTCAATGAGACTATTTAGTTGAGAGCGAGACCCAGAGAATTGAGCTTATTTCCCTGTACGCTTCGAAATGCGAGGTTGGGGTCCTATAGTTCATCTTCGCGACGATGTGCGTACTGGTCCCTAAAGCTGTTATCAAGCGTCACGTACACGAGATACGTGCCTGAAGGAAAAAACGACTAATGTATCTCGTGCAGCTAAGGTCAGTACATATCAAGACACAAACCTGAGAATTAAAGTCTATTACAACAGATATGAGACCAATTTCATTCACTACAATTATTCGATTCTCCATTAGCCTTACAGAATTGTCATTCGCTTGAGCCTCTCAGAATAAGTACTATACATTACACACTTCAAATCAACAAAATGTCTACGTCTTTCAAATACTCCCTTTTCCAATGAAAACTGTCCATAGCTCTTTCGTAAAAAGATCAATATTAAAATAGATTAGATTTGATTATTAGTTAGGTTAAAGCTCTCTTGCCACATGAAATGCGATCTCAAGAAAGCGAAAAGAAGGAACCGTTTAGTATAGACATCAGAAAACGTGCAATCAATGCACAGGTGTTGTCTCACACAGGATTCCCCCCGCATTGAAACGGTTAGGAAAGAAGAGGAAGAAAAGACGAACCATTTCCAGCCAAAAATGCCATAAAAACGAAGCAGAGAGGGCACGAAAGATACAAGTCCAGACCGACTAGTCGCAGCTGAGGTAACCTATATGTGTTACCCTATAAACGCCAGTCTCCATAGCATAGGATAGACTAGCGAAACTAACCTAAACATATTCTCTATAGAATAAACCAAAATACAACAACGGCGATATCACCGTATAATTAATATTTAAAAAGTCATCTCCCTGTAGGGCTAAAAGCCAGTCGACGCTAGATCAATCATTAACCCAACATTAAAGACAGCTCATTAAATTGACAAACACGAGTCGAAAACGCACAATTTTTGGGCTTTTTCGAAATATAAGTTTGAGTAAGGAGAGCGTATGTCCTGTGCCACGATCTTCAGAAGACTGTTCACACGGAAATACTTAAAGAAAAAAATGTTAGCTAGTTCTTCGAACGTCCACGAAAGACACTAACTAGTTTATTAACAGGCACGTGGCTTGGCCACTACAGCGAAGTAAGGTACCTCTGATACTGAACTATATCGCTCTTGTCCGTTATGTCTCTAGATTAGTTTCGCAGATGAGAAGTTGAATTTCATGAACGACATGTGTGACATATATATTTTATTTGACGTAATGTCTGCAATAAATTTATTTTTATATTTTTATTAAAGTAGTAAAATTGCGTTTTTAATGATTTGGTTGCAGGTAGAGGGATTTAAAAAAAGATTGCCATAATATAAAAAACACCAATACAATTTCGACAAATGTTTTTGAAAATACATGTAACTAAGCAACCACAAATGCTTACGGGAAAATGAAAAATTCGCGGTGAAAACTAGACTTCTAATTAGAATCCACGACACGAGCCCTCATGTTACAACTTGATCCTTCATGTCAAACAAAAAAGCATTTCACACTTTCAGTCGCACATAGATTAGAAGATGAAAATTCTCATTTCTTCAAGACTCGCTTCATTGTAAAGCCATGAGCGAAAGCTGACAAAATGATAAAGTCAACGTACACCACAAGAAAATTACAGGAACAAGTTCAGGCTCCTGAAATTCAACAGAGTAGTTCGAAAAGAAAGCTTCCCAGACAGACCCGAACTGATGAGGCGTGTTGTAATGAAGAAGTATGGGCGAAAAAGGGGGTGAAATACCGGCATGACAGTGAGGTAGCCCGATGGAAGAGCCAGGTATCGGCCATCGAACTCTGGGTGTTCCTCCCTTCTCTCCCTCTTCGTCCCCTCCCCACGCCGGTGTCCCAGCGGCAGCGTCAGACCCAGTGTTGTACGACTGAGTATGTGAACTGGGAACTTTACGTATCACATATGTGTGAACAGCAAACTTTGTGACACGCATTAATACTTGCTGGGAAGTTGATGTACCACCTATGTGTTAACTGGAAACTTAGTGACGCATTTATGCCAATTGGAAGCTTATGTTTCATACGAACTTTTATGTTCAGAAACTGTACATACCTAAAGAAAACCCATATATACAGTTAATGAAAAACTTCATGTCTTCTGTCGCATTTGACAATATGAAGCATTGATACCATCATCACGCAATAGACGTGCATGCAAACAAATGTTCACAGACATGACCATTTAACTGATTCCTAGTTAGCAGTGAAAAGGATTTACTCTTCTATTCGTGTTTCTCTCTTAATTGTTTGATGGCAAGAAGAAATGAGTAAGATGTAATTATGTCCATCATACTTGACGGCGTGGTTGTCCTCATTACGGAGATTAACTGTTACTTTGAAGTACAGGAAACGAATTTCATGTCTAGCAGAGACGCATTATTTCAGTGTTTGGATTTCCTCCTGGCCTCAGGGACGACGCATCAACGTACGAGGACGTTCCAGTTATATTTCTCGAAGTTATACTCACTGGTATGGGCTACTAACAAAAAGTAAAAAAATATGAAAGTAAAACGCAAAGTTCCTCTTTCACAGACAAATTTCTGTGACAGAAATATTTGTTTATAAACATGGAACCACGACCCTGAAATTCTCAATTGGGAACAAAATTCAACATTACATTCAAGAAAGTTTACTCATGATGTCATAACAAATAAAAATCATCAACAATTTATACCAACACTTACAATGGAAGACGTTCTTAAACTGGAGAGAAAAAGGGAGGAAGGACTTCACTAGCACAGTAGGACAACAAAACGGGAGGCTGAGTCAGACTTGAAACGCAGCACACACGAGCCGCACATCACTATTATTATATACTCTTTACCGCCTTTTCCGCTCGGTTAAGACTATCACAACGACCCAACTCAATGAGGACTAATTTTACACGGTGATGTAACAAGTACGTGAATTCACATCGCTCGATATGTTGGCTAATGCCTAAAAGAAGTTCAATGATTGCCAATACGAAAATGAGAAGAAAAAGAAACAGGAACTAAGTTTCTCGTACAAGGGCGGGTTCTACGGTTCACTGGGCTCCCCCAACAAAGTAATAGATAATCGATAAGGAACCATTGAAATACCAAAACTAAATCCACAAAAATTTTAGGGAGAAGCACCGACGACTTCGCTGTGACAATTATGTAATGAAAAGCGCTTTCCCTGGTGGTACGCAGTTCAAAAATAGCATCAGCCTCAAAACCATTTATGAGCTGGCAGAGAGGGAGTTACAAGTGATTTCCTTATGCCAACAAACAGGTATGTGTATAGAAGGCACTAAGGGGTTAAATCTACCAGCGAAACTCAGGAACTCCCTACAGAAGTGAGTTCACAACACACACTTCACAGCACAGAAAAAGCGAAAGTCTCCCACTAAACACATCAGAGCTCGTTTTTCGAAAAGTCCGCAGAATTTACAGTTGGTAATTCACTAAGCAGACCATATATTTCAACAGAAAAATCTAAAAATATAAAATTTCAACTGAAATACTGAATACCTGAACGCTTGAACTAAGACTGAACGCATACCTTCTCAACCGTGAACTATCGACTGGTTATTCTGCACCATATCCTAATCAAGGGAAGTCTACTTTCAATAAATATCCAATATTCAATTCAAATTAAATCTCGGCATGTTTTAACACGTTAACCGCCATTCTCCACACAGGTAAAATTACATGTCGACAAATATATCCGTCGTGAATTTCAAGTTGCAGACTATTATTCTTTCGGCAGACCAAGATTTCACTCATTCCATAGCTTCCCCATATCCCGAATCTAAACGCTCATTTAATTAAAGCGAAAAAAGCCCCTTCAAGGAATCCTCTCCAACAATTTCTTCAAGTATCTGATTACAGGAACAAAAAATTTTCTAGGGTCCTTACTACGCCCTGGCAAAACTAGTTTAGAATTGTGGCAGTCATGCTATGAAAATGAGGCGGTAACGTTAGAACGTCTCACAATAAATTGGCTCCTCCTCTATTGAAAACTTGTCTCCCTGGATTGCACTTCTTAAGTAACTTTCAAGTTTAAGCGACAAGCGCAATAAATGCAAGGCCAACTGCACGCACGCCTATACGTCATTGGTTCTTCTCATCTTGAATGATTTCTCTGCACGGACTTCGGCAGAGCATTCATGGCCAGGGTTAGTTAATTCGGCCCAAAGGTTACAGTTCAAATTATTACTTCGTAAGTACTCCGCCGTACTTAAAAAGGGGCCGACGTTGGAAATAAGGAAGATGTTTTTAGCTCATTAACCGACAGCAAAAATGTAACTTCTCTTTTAATCCCTTATCTGAACTTGACGCCGATTTTTTCAACAACCTTCAATTTGTACGTCCAGTAAACCACTGAAGCATCTCGGAAAACATATGGGCTCAGTAGTTATATGACATTCAAGTTTGCGGCAATAGAGCGCAATCACAACGAGGTAAATGTATGGATAGTGCTAAGTTAAGAAACATTCTATGAAAGTCGTCGCTTTATTTCGACAGCCCTCGCTGCAAACCACCTACTCTCAGTCGCCATGACATTCAACACATTTGTGAATATGAACCTGAAAGTAGGTTGAAGCAGGCAAGTGGTAGTGTACACAATCGTGTACAATTACGAACCAACATCTCGGTCCTACTTTAGGCGGACTGTGTCCATAGGGCAAGCGCTCCAAGTTCAAGGCCTTCGACTACAGGCGGACGAGCTGGGCTTGAGCGAGCACGTCGCGCTATTCAGTACAGCTGCGTCAAAACTGCTCAATGACAAGTTCATTCAACCACGCAAATAAGTCAAAAACAAGGCATGGCGAAATCCAAAACACGTTCTAAAAATTGCGTAGACACTCTGGAGTTTAAAAAATAATGATATGCCACTAAACTTAAAACTATTTAATACCATACATTACAAAAACAATAAAACGACGAGAATATACAAAAAGTTTAAATGTTACTATAATAAACATACGTCAAAACATTACGATGAAAAGAAGGGGGGCAGTAAATATTCTAATGAACTTGCTACACTCAAAATATTCAACAAGTTTGCAATTCTATACATTTTTAAAGAGCAACCGGAACACACAGAAGAATGGAAGCTTTATTTCGTGGTGATTCACGCGTCTGATAACACAAGAGAGACGAGCACGTTTCAGTCCCGGCGGAAACTGTATGACGCAAGCAAGATAAGCCGTCGTGACCAAAAATTGAGATATCTAAAGAAATTTCCATAGCATTTCTCAAGCCACGTCTCCGTATTATAGTCCCGCCTCTCTAAAAACATACTTCATAAGCTGGTCAGGGCTCCAGTTATTGTCTTGAGACGACACTCCAATCAAAAAGTTTTGTCGTAGACACAATCGTGAGAAGATACGTTTCCTTTACCCTGAATGCACAGACAGTTTTTTCTCCATATAACGAAAGGCCTTTTCCCATCCATCCACACACACTACATCCTCAGCTGAACAGTTCAAAACTATGTTTTACATGACAGAACTTCATTAAAAAAATACGTTCTATCGAGACAAACTCTCATTAACGTAGGGTAATAAGATTCACCAGTGAATTCACTCAAAATGTGTATTATAGATTATTTACTTTCATCCCTAAAAAAAGGTAACGGCTCGGCAGTGTACGACCTTACATTCACGTCATTCAAGGCGTTCAGATAACTTTTTGAACTTTAATTTAAACTAGATAATTTTTAGGATTATTTGATAGATCTAACATTTCGATGTCCGCAATACGAGAACATCATTTTGAAACATAACGATAGTACCACAGATGAACAAAGAAACAAGTCTTCAAATCCAATTATCGTACTACTAATCTAAACGTGCCGAATAAAAATTAATATCCCCGATATATTTTATTTGTCGTCGCAGGAATGAGAGTATGAGAGTGACAGCGTAAGCATGACAATAAACCGTTAATTGAAGAATAGGAAAAATTGTGAGATGGCGCGCAAACAAAGATTCTAGTGCTGGACGTCTCTTTGTTGAACACCTCGCCCCACCTCCGTGGCTGAGACGTGACGGCATACGTAAAACAAACCGACGACGCAATCCAACGACCGAATCACAAAATTAGAAGGTAGAAAAGGCTTTTCAGGGGCTTCTTAAACGAGAGCAATGTGTATCCCGAAATCGCTATCGTGATGACGTCTTCTCAGTCAGTATAGATGAAAAGCGAAGACTTCAAAGAACCCACGTGTAATTGGTGATATACTCAAGTGATAATTCATTGACAGACACAATGTTACACAGATAAGAAGTGATAGTGGCGATAGAAGAGGCTTCAAATCATGACTAATATTTAACAGATACAATCCTGACCCCCCAAATTGTAAGAAGCAGCCACTCGCTTTACGAACAAGTATGTTTCCTCGTGATATACGAACGTCGGAACAAGACAAGTCACCTATCACATCGGGCATAAACCTTAGTTCCAAGCCAGAAATACGGTTGACAATCTGATTAAAGCCAAGAACGAAGCTAATATTCAGCAAATACATGTTGCCTGTAGATCTCTTGTTAATATAAAAATAGCGACACCGCTCCTACTTTCGACCAATTAACTCAATTATGAAAATGAAGAGTGTAGAATAATCAAACTTATATAAAGAAATATCTTCCACAAGTGAAGTAGGTCATCTACCGAGACTAAAATTTTAAGAAACTGCTAGCACAGCCAACATAGACAGACCGCTGAGAAAAGTTGAAAGCAGCCGATCTCGGTATCCGGGAACCTAGAGCGAGGCATGAAAACACAAGTCGGCTGTGGCGGGGGCTACAACACTCGGGCTCCAGAGCTGTGCGACAGGGAATTGCTGCGTTGTGACTACCACCTTCAAAACTGGAGAAAAACATTCATTCGCTCAGGGAACAAGATGTAAAAAGGAAAGGCAACTGACAGGCCAGAAAACATAACCAAAGACGCCTGAAAATGAATAATTGGCATTCTACCATTAGTAAAAAAAATCTAAGCAAACTAATCAAATGCTGAAGTTAAAATTACGGAAAACCGTGTCTGCTCGGCGAAGAAGCAATGCATACCACATCGGGAACTAGTTTAAATTTATAGTACAACAAAAGCACAAATTATTCCAAGTTTGCCTTATCCTTGGGTGGAAAAAGGAATTCTAGGAGAGAAAAGCCGAGTAACCTAAGATAATGCAATTTTTATTTTGACACTTGTCTTCTTTGATCCTTCGGAAAAACTTTTGAATTCAGACACTCATCCCTAAGTCCCAACGCATATAAAACCTAAAATTAAATTGCAGACACGCACCTGTCTTTATATAGAAGCAAGATCCTCTCCTTGGAAAGTTTCGTTTTCTTGGCGATGATCCTCCTGATGTAGTCGATGGTGTCGGAGTGGGCGACCCGCAGGTAGTACACGTTGCCTGTGGTCGCCTGCACTTGCACGCTCAGCATGTTGAGCGGCAGGCCGCACACACACACAGACGGAGAAACGAGCGCATTGCTCTGTTCCGATGAGCTCATCTTGCTCACTTTTCTTTACCCAAAGACAAAATGAAGGGAAGATTAAGGTCAAGATTTCGGAAATGTTACCTCGCAAGAGTTAAATTTTCAGAGGCCACCACAGAAGAACGACGTAATGTCAAAAACTAAGTCTTCTCAAATTAACAGTTTCGTTTAACCGTGGAGTCCAGGTACGAGACAATAACAGTCATAAAATCCACCACCAAAGTACGATTTAAAACTTAAGGTGCAAGTAGAACACACAGGAATATTTTTTGTGAGACTGAAATTATAATTTGAAAGCAATGAGCCTTCACGAAGTCAGAAAAAGAACAAGATTAAGTCGAGTCTTCAGCTAAGCTCCACACAGCGGTTTCGCCCACCAGCACTTCAACTGCCAAGTGTCGTTAGAGGAAGGGACGTGGAATTATACAAACTAAAGAGTGTGCTCATTTCTAGTACTGCGTGAAAATTTTACCTCAGCAGGCGCAAAGGTAGTTTAGTACGAACACCAAAGGGCCCAAGAGAAGCTGCTCGGAAAGTTCACTTTCTGAGGAAAAACCAGGCACAAAAAGCTCTGAATTCTTTTTTCAACACAAATGCGGTGTATTAAGCACAGCCTCGCTCATGAAAACGTAGTTAGAAATCTTTCTATACGAGACACTCGTGAATTTAACTTAAATCCATGAGAAACTAAACCTAGTTCGAAAAGATCAATCTCACAATCCTAAAACATTACTGGAGAAGCGCAGCACCACCTACCCCCACGATGGCTAAACGCCGACTGATGCCGCAGACTCAGAGCGAGGACTTTAAGCTCTTTAATTACGTTCACGCTACCACGGACTCGATATATTTCTTCTGTACTGGAGAGTTTTTGTTCTCTATACTCAGACAAATTTGAAATAATAAAGTTATCCTTCAGCTCACAATAAAAATATTATCCGCTATTGCATCTCTGAGCTGTACCCCAACAGTAAGTATGCACAACCGATGTGACGCGTTCACGTAATTGACGTAGTTTTTATAACTTTATTCCGCTAAGTAATGTTGCTGAGATAATGTAATAATTTTCATGTAATATTGGCAGTTTACCATGCTTCCAGCTTCTTATTGTTTCCGTAAGACCTGGGAAACTAAGCATACCAAAATTAGATCTTAGGACTCGTGGGTGGAAAAAGCAAATCTAACGCAATTAATAAATTAAGCTACCTCTTAATTCTAAAGGTTTCCCTTCTCGTAATGAAACTTATGCCATGCCAGTGGAAGAACTTTGAAGTCACTCCAATACAAAGAGAAATGTATTAAATTTAACCTCTTCGAACACCTAACCCAAATTTGTTGTCTGATATCAAACTGAAGTTATTCTCGATGAACGATTTCAGATCGCCGAGCCAATTTTGGGACAAGTGTTTAAATAATGGCAAAAATGCAAATATATGTGCACATACATAATCCATGTCCAATGTACATGTACAGATACATGACAATTGCAGCTCATAACCGAACTACATGTTCACCAACCTGCCCTACGCACATGTCAAAGCACGCATATTTTGCTTTATCCTACGTCACCAGAAGGGAAATTATCCTTCCAAACATATGTATGTATACTACCACTAAAAATATGGAATTGATCAGCTCTGAACGTAGGCTCTTACATTCTCTCGAAAATTTATTTTCAAAATTTCACTGCTTAAGCAGGAAATGCACTTGGGAGTAAATCTTGCTCAAACTTAGCATGCTTGGAGGAAAGTGAACATTATAAAATCCGAGGTTTCAGAGCAAAAAGATAAAGAAGTAAAAAGGATTCCCCGCTAGACCGGCATAACAATTACTCGTTTAAAACTGAGAAGTGAAAAAAGCACGCTTGCTAAACCAACCTGGGAACGTTCTCAATGTACGAAAGTCTTTCGATTGCCAAAAAAGCGCCGTTCCGGTAATAAAAGGATTTCAAGATGGAACCTGGGCAGTTTCGGTTAAATTTATTTTCATTTCGTCGTAATTTATCGTTAGCTATCGGATAGGCATTTGCACGAGATACTCACAGATGTATTATCAGTTCATCCGTGAAACAAACTTCTGTTTTGAAATAGACACGAGCGAAGGAAATTTGTTTCTGTCCACAGAACTTCATAAAATAACAAATTTGTGCTTCTGTTGATTGTCCATTATCAAAAGCTGTAGTAATCTTATATTCCAGAAATTTTCCTGAATATAGTTACTCGAAATGCGCCATTATCTATAACGCTATACAGACTGCCGATAAGTTAGGCACACACTCCACATCGCTCCCGTATGTCTACAACTGATAAAGCGACTCAAAACCTGATAGGGCTGTCATTTATGGTTAGTTTTCGTTGTGGAAAACCGTCAAACCTTTTGTAATAATAGTTTGAATGAAGTCATACTCAAACAAAACAAAAATCGTCCCACAACCAACTAGCAAGAAATAGTAGTGTAATAGTAATTTGAATGAAGTCATACTCAAACAAAACAAAAATCGTACTACAACCAACTAGCAAGAAATAGTAGTGTAATAATACATAATTTGAATAAAGTCATACTCAAACAAAACAAAAACCGTCCCACAACCAACTAGTAAAAAAATGGCGAGAATAAACTCGCGGATTCGTCACGAGCGGGCGCTTCGAGCCTAGACCACCATTTTGAACAAGTTCTGAAGAACCTACCTTTCATTCGCATGAGTTAAACGTTTTTTAACTCATAAAAATAGACGATACTTATCCTTAAAGCAGAAAAGACCATCTTTTAACCACGGAAGGTAATCACGGTGTACTATGACCATAATGGAATTTATAAAAGGATGGGTAACGAGAAAACTATGAAGGGTGTTATGCCTTAAATACCTCGAAAATGTTTGGGCCTATATGCCCGGGCCACACTGGGGTGCCGCCGCTTTTGTGCATGGTTTACCTTCGCATATCCGCGAACTGTTGAATGAGATCGTTTCCCTCTGCCGTCTGATGATAGTGAGGCAAGGGAGGCCTATCACATGCACGATTATAGTCATCAAGCCTAAAACACACGTCGGTTGAGAGCTAAATTACTGAAGAAAAGGTTTCTCCTGTCATGATGTTAGGACATCAGTTTACTTAGCGAAAATTTTGACGCATTTAAGCTTAGGGTGTACTCAATTCACACCTAAAACTACATGAGCGGTTCTATGTATTTACGGGGCGCATTTCTTAAACTTCCACCCCATTAAATTGTCAAAAAACGCAGGTCTATAAAATTAAAGAAGAGATGAAATAAAACTGAGGAATACAGCGTTTCACAGAACAAATTATAACAGCGACCACACCGTGATCCGAGCGCTGTGTGACGCACCGTTGTTTAGGAGCGACCACCTTTAAACGCACCATGACGCACTGCTCCCATCCGCCTACTATTTAGGAACACGTGGCTTCTTTCCTCGGCTGCTTTATCACGTGTCGTGGAAGGTTCGATATTACGTTCTGACGTACTATGTAGTGATTCAGTATCCCTAGCTTGGGTATCCTCCTCTCTAGTCATTTTCAACCTCCCGCACGGGGTCGTGCGAAATTAACGACCAGGCCAGCAACATTCCAGCGGCCTTGACCACGCATCAGAGAAGGTCAATTGTCGTAGGATTTTCGGAAGACTATCATGACTAGACTTGTCAGTTCCTGGAAATATGCTACTTTTGATTGTTTTATCAGATGAAAATTGAACAGGAATGTTAGTTCCTTTTCTGTGTTACGGTTGTGTAGATCCTGATTCGTGTGTTGAGAAGTCAAGCAGCTGTTGCTGGAGATGTTCCGGCACATCGCCAAAGTATGAACTGTTTCTCTCTATAGTCACGCCAGCACAAGTACACCAGGAGACAATGTGTTACAGTGAACCTACCAACTAATAGAAAAGTTCTCCTTTTTGGCGGGAACGACTAATCATTTTTGTTCGTACAGGTAGGTGTTAATTCGAATAAATTTATCAAGTCTGCTCCGGCACGAATCGTCACCGGGTTTACAGCAGGCTTGGAAATGGAAAATGATGGAGCAATTTTTTTTCACGTATGATAAAAGGAAAAGCTTTCTCTTCGTTTCTGAAAAATCCCCAAGATTGATTCGTTTCTACGTTTCCGGGCGTCGCTTCGAAGCGAAGAACCATGCAGCATTTCCACCCGCTCACCGGTCCTCGTAAAAAGCTGATAATCCCACCACGCATGGCTCGTCATTTCTAGGAACAAGTCGCCGGAGTTCTGTGGGCGTTCCAGTTTACTCGGAGCTTTGAACACGATTCCTGTCTTCCACGCAGTGACGCTGTGGAAAACTCGTGTAGCTGTGTGTTGTATATTCATTCTAAATTGAGTTGTGCATACTGCAGACAGGGGCAAAATAAATTTTTAAACATTGTGACCTAAGAGTGACCGAACTTGCTAAAAATATTCTCACGAAAAGAGATGCGATGCTTCAAGCATGTGATTTCTACCTCGATCTGAAAAATTCTTGCAAATTGTAGACAACCGTTATTGCTGTCGTAACGTTATGCTGTGTAATTAGTAGTGGATATGTTAAACGCATTCATAGTTTCGTAAACGCTGTCGTCTTTGCTGGTATATCAGTTATAGACATCAGTTAATTTGTTGTATGGTTGTAGCATCTTTATTGTCCAGAAAAGATGGGAGAATGTACGCTATCGTATGATGAATTAAATTATTTCTTCAATGAATCCTTCTTGAGGGAAAAGCCTCGTTCCGGAGTATATTGACCATTAATAAGATTACGGCTGGAAAATAACTGTTGCACTAACCCCACCAGTCATAGTCTCTTGCACACAAATCACAATGGTCGAATGGACTAAATTCTCAACGCACGCTCAATATTTTCTGTTTTTGATGCTTCAACCAATTTTCTGCGCACTTGAACCGCTACATTAGCGTGTGTCTTATTTCGCTGGCTACTGCTGTCGCTTGTTGAACATCAAACCTAAAATCTTATTTTATCGTATTAAAGTATGATATAATCCCTCACAACCATCTGCATTGACTCCCATCGTTTGTAAGAATATGCTCCTTGTTCTTCGCCCGTTGTTCTATTCGTATTTTCATTGCCTGACGTACATTTGAAACGTGCTACGTACCGTGCAACAGTCCGTGTAAGCTACAGTTATCCTTCGCTTTACTATTTTCTAACCCTAAACTGTTCTGATTCATGGAATAATCAACATTTATCACAATAATAATAATAAAGCAACAAGGCACTTTTTGCTTTTACAACAGATTATTTTTGCATCCGTATCGAGGTTAGAATTAAACGTGAATAAAATTTTATGCAATTTAATTCGATGATTATGTATGTCATTACTTCAATTCTCGCTTTCAAATACAAGATTCTTCCCCCGCTTTAGAACAGTGAATTTTGAAAATTTAACTTCGTGGAATGCTCAGTCGTCAACAGGAAGGAAGTTTCCAGAGGAAAAGTCATTTCGGAAACTGCTGTAGTTACTAGTCAGCTTCTCATACTTTCTAAAGTCGCCATATGCAGCAAGGAAATTCCTCTCCATCGAAGTAAAGGATCACAGTTTTGTCATAGGTAATGTAGACCAATCAAGATGTATTAGATTTAAAATACAATTCGTAGATTCAATCTTCCCATGCAGCAATTTATTGATCTACAGAACTAATGTTGAACCCCAATGTGATGAGTGAAGTGCTTGCTTCATGCACTTGTCTGTTACTCAAGAGTGATATGTTGGCTGAGAGGAGGAAATGTGTTCAGAAATACACAATTTTGCCAAGGTAACATTTCACTCTCTTCTGTGCATTTTATACCTGAAGAGAATACCATTAAAAAGAGCACAAATGTTAAAAGTTATATTATAGTTGTTGAGAACATACACGGGATAGA
Organism: Orchestia grillus; assembly: GCA_014899125.1. NCBI lineage: Eukaryota > Metazoa > Arthropoda > Malacostraca > Amphipoda > Talitridae > Orchestia > Orchestia grillus. The sequence continues at coordinate 72,064 of VOMN01091976.1, forward strand.
ATTGAGAAGGAAGATTTTGTTGAAAAAAAAACTGTGCAGACGAACCTAACGCCTTCTCTCTCTGCCTGCTACTGCCCGTATCTTCTTCATATGATCTAAGAAGACAAGGGTAAAAACGAGCCTCATTGAACAGCATGTGTGAAAGCCTATCATTAAAAAAACGGTAGAAATGCAAAGTAATCGTTGCAACCACAAATCCTTGTCTTAGTTGAAATCGACGACAAAATTTCAGCGAGAAAAAGACACATGATACTGTTGTCCATTATTCCAGGTTACTGTGCGAGTTATTTAAGCAGAAACACTCAAAAAGTTTTGCGAATAAGCTGCACTTCTCATTTGAATACTATTATGCCGATGTACACTACATTATTCATGTTCATGAATGAACATTCAAGGATTCATTATTGTACTTCAGAGTTTCTCACTCATGAATGGTATCAAACATGCATGCAGTCGTGGGAATAAGTTTGTATACGCCACCTAATCGAGGTTAGTATAGTTATAACTTATCACCTACAGAAGTCATATCAGCTCATTACTGTAATTTCCTAAATCTCTCTTATCGTTACCTACGCAATAACGTCTGGGTTATTGGAATGAGTCCATTCGATGCTGTCAGTGTAAGATTAGTCGCTAGAAGTCATGTATTGAGATCATAAATAACAATCGTAACTACATATAACGCTCAAACGCAAAAGGAACGCAGCCACCAGGTCCCTTAACCACAAATTGCAGGCAAACTGCAGGTATTTGGCGTCCGCTGAACCGCGCTCAGCCCATTAATTCCTTGGTTCCATTGAAGCCTTGGTATCTCTGTATTAATCGCCCTCAGTAGGGCATAATATGACTAATGCATTACATTAGCATGACATTGGGCAGCCAAGGAATACTCCAAATTCCTAATTGCGCATCGCAAGTTGAGTCTGCAAAACTTCGAACTTTGTGCAATACATTCATGGGAAGTATAACTGTGCACATTCAATTCAGTCATCAGTTCTAAACGGTGTTGTTTTCAACCTGCACACACCTGAATGCAACTCAGAAAAAATATTTCTTCTGTGTGCCATAACGAAGTGAAAGTATTGACTCGTTTTCGGAATTATACTGTTGAAACCACCAATGCATAATGTGTTATTCCGTGCATAATTGAGTAATATCTAACGTTTCATTCGCACCAAAATTTGTCCCAAGCGTTCAAAATAATTGGTCGGCAGAGAAACTTCAGAAAGTAAAAATGGCTACATAATATGAATACAAACAGCATATATGAACCGTAGGCAGGGATTCTTATCATCAATATGAGATGAATGTATACGTACATAAGACCATTCACTATTCACAGAGGCGTCCGTTAGGGTCATTAACATACAGAGGCTTTATCAGTACCTCAAGTCTTTGTGTGTCACATCTCGGCCGGGAATATTCTTCTATTTTCCTTCGACGGTGCTACATCTTTCATTTCGTTGAGTCTCTTCCCAGTTGAATGAATGCAATCTTTCAGTAGATGAATTTCACAAAGGCCTTGGGCTTGACCTCTATACGTCGGCAAACGCACGGTGCTGAGTTGGGTCTCATCCTTTCTTACGATGAGATGGTCCTTACTTATTTCGAATAATTTTTTACTGTTAATATCAATAAGTAATTGAAGTATTCTACGCAACCATTCACGTGAAATGCACCTAGATTGAAATTCGTTTCTGTATAATACATCGTTCGTACTGCGTTGTAAAACATTAGCTATATTCAAACGCGAACAAAAACAACCTCGCTCGGCCGTTTAAATTCATTAGTTGTACAAGCTATTAAAATTGTTTCGCTTTTCAGGGGCAATTTTCCGTGTTTCAAGCATGATTCGAGGATTTCATCAGACTGCCGTCTAAATACGAATTTTACATTGCACAATATTTTCAGTACTATCCATAATATTTTCAATAGTTGAGCAGACAAAGGTGACCTTATAAAAGGAAAGTTTTAGTATTGGTTTGTGATCTGGATTTTCAGGGCAGCACAATTTTTTGCGTATCTAATACCCAAGAACTAATGCTGAAATATAATCACATAATTATGATTTTTAATGTATAATTATCCTATGATAATGACGTTCTTGGTACTAGTGACCTGGTACTAGGTATTCATACTTATTTTTATTAGCTCTCAAAGAAAATTATTTAATAAAGAGGAACAGAATTATATCATAAATACCTGGAAGATGACAAGAGCTGCTTGAAGATGGAGAATGCCGTAGGAACGCTTGGAGTGTTAAATGTGACGGAAAAATGAAATGTAGGGCCAAGATAACCATGAAATGAAGTTTGAGAGAACTTGTGAGGCGATGAGATATCATGAGAGTGAGCAGGGCAAGAGGAGGCAATTCAGATCGGCTCTGGCGTCCAGTGTCTTCGAAACAGCTTTTCGAGGGCGATGTTTTCGACCCTGACGTTTTCTCTTTTGGAATCAGGATGCAAAAAAAAAGAACTATAAAACTATTTCTGCCCGAGTTAACCGGCAAGAGCTGTCGAGCGTGCTGCTTTGGAAAGGCACACTGAAATGGGCCACATGCCCAGTTTTAAGGGATTCATTCAAACATACCGGTTCGATCGCAGTCGGTTTTATGTTCTCTTTTATGGAAATATTTATTATCCAAATTAAATTCAGAGAGAAATTCATATCTTTAATTGAGTGCAAACGAAATGCTTCAAGGGATTCCGTCGGTCGATATTATCCACTTACTGTTTTGGAAAATGCGACACTTAGTTGATCTTCTTATAATATACACAAATTCTGATTCATAAAGAACCGACATCAGCGTGCATTTAAAAGAAGTGTGATGTGATACCTTAAATTAAGTAATGAAGGAAAAATTAAATCATATCTATGATATGACCACTGCCCATACGACAGAGAAGAGTGAAATGAAGCTTATTCATTACGAGCTAATTCTCTAGGTAAAAGTGTTTATACTGAATTCGGCAGCGACATCGGAAAAGTGGAAAGGAAGCTAACGAGAGCAGGCACTACAGCTACGCAGCTCGTGCTGAAGCTATAGTACATTAGTTAGGATCAGATTTGTTGCACTGATAGATTTATGTTGTGAAAAACGTAGACTACACTAAAATAAAACAACTACTTCTACTTTTCAAACCAGATACAAGTTAAAAATAACACTTTCTAGTTAAACAGAGCTCATCTCCAGTGTTAGTATAATAGGATATACTGTATTTTCCGGATGTAGAAGAAAAAAGGTATGTTCATCAAAGAAGAAAAATCAACCTAACCTAAAATATTAAAAGGGGGAGAAATTATTGAAAGGGTTGATTTTTTTTATTTATGTTGAACATACTATTTTTTCTTCCTGATCAAGAAAAAATATATTTTACCATTACTGATAATGCATCCTGCTTAATTCACCGCATTATTTTTATTATGCATCTGTTTTAAGACGTTGGCACCTGCGTTTTTGTGTTATTTTTGGATAAATCAATTTTTCTACTATCCCATTCATTAGGGCTAAAAATATAATAAATTTTTATTAAACGTTTCTGCGAGGGGCATCGACCTTTCCTCTTTTTCACTCGCTGCTACATGCCTCCGTTTCGTAATGAGCTGATTTCATTTGTATCATTTAGTAAGATTCAGTGTTTCTTCTGGCCTCCATGAAGCTCTGGGACACATACACACGGGTTGAACAAAATAAATTGATTACTGATTTAATTTATTCTAAATGCTTCCCTCGTACTACGCAGCAGCATTACTTGCACATTTTTCGAAACGCTTCAAATTTAGGCAAAAGTTATTTATGCATTTTACCAGTTTTTAACGACGTAGGATAAATTAATGACGTGCGTCGTCTCACCGACCTTGAACAAGGAAGTTTGTATGAGCTGACTTTATTGAGTTTCCAGAGAAAGAAGAACATTGCAGGGCAGTAAAAGGACCTGTTTTCCATATTTTTTAACTGCTTCTCTATCGCTGACCGAAGCTGAATTAAGGAATCAGCTTAGAATACTTTCTTTCTTCGAGTGAAAATTTCTACTTTCTGGTGGTTAAGTGTGGGTTTACGTCACGGGCTAAGTCGACCAAGAAAATATCTTACGAAGAGCTCAGAAAGTGAAGATCACACCAACACACGCCTTTGTGGTCACCAGATCTCACTACAGAAGATGTGGGGAGCATTCGAGAACCACGTTTCGAAACGATTCTGATGAAACTGGAGTAAGTTTTACTCGTAGAATGATTGAAAATCCATTGTATGAAATCCATTAGTTGTATGAATTTATAGAAAACCCAATACCGATTTAAGTGTATGTTTTGAGTGGACAGTATTCTAGTTATTTTGTTCAACCCTTGCGTGGAACAGTCATTCTACCTGATCGTATCTTCGAAAATGTTCATATCAACCTGTTCATTTTTAAATTTTAGAGCTAAATTATTTTTGCGTTGATCAAAAATGAATCTGTTGTAACGATCACTGCAGTTTTTTTGCAGTTAGAACGTTTGTAAGCTACCAAAAAATATTCGTGAAGAAGAAGCGTCAGAACTGAACAGACACAGGTGATGCTGTTCAATAAACGGTTTTTTTTTTAGTATTGGCTCGTGGCCTCCGCTGCCACAATGTAAGTGCATTTGATTCTTATATGCGGGCTCGTTATTTCATGCGCTGAACTCTACTCACGTTGAGTGAAAAGGGTTCAACCTTTTTAGGCCAAGTGTACATCTTTAGTTGAGACTTATCTTATCTCCATTGAGTGGGAACTTGAAGAGGGTGAATTAGCACACACTTGAATGCAAAGTACAGAAAAACCTTGTGGACGAAGTTTTTTTTATAATCCAAGAGTAGCATTTCTCGTTTATTATTTTATTGGTGGTGTAGCACAAGAGCATGTGCTACACCTCCAACAAAGACTTCGTAGAATGTGAAACACTGGGGCGAGAGCTAAATGACGTGGGGCTTTGAAGTCGATTTTTTTCAGGCGTTATTCCGGTTGAAATATATGAGAGGTTTTCAAATATTTCCAGACCTGAAAATGTAACGCATATTTATTTTGAATTACGCATATGAAAAGTATAACAATGGATCTAAACTAATATTCTGACATCAGCTAACTTTGTTTGATGAGATATACCAAAAAACTTTTTACATTGAAACGTATGTACATAAAAAAATAATCCAACACTACCTTCCGATTATGTTTCATGTTCAGCTATTACAGATAATCGCTAAACTTTGACAACTCTGAACATCTGAAACTTTCTGCTACATAACTGTATTGAAATTTAACAATTACAATTAACATTTAAGTTACACCTTCTCTTATTGACGCCCTGTTATGTCACGTATTCGACTTCGATAAACCTTGTGTCGACCACATTCTCCCTCGGGCACATGAGCCAACACGCAGCACAACGTGCTGTCTGAGAGCACCGTGTGCTGGCAGCTGTCGAAAGCAACACCTGAGCATGCCTCGTAAAGTACAAGTACGCACGCAACGAAGAGAAAATATCGATCCAAAAATCTGCTTTTGAGAGAAAATATTAGCTCATAAAGTGTGCTGTCAAAAGCATCGAAGGTTCTCACGCGTCATGAGGACTTCGAAGCACTTGTCAGGTTTACGTCCCAGTCTATCGTGCTCGCGTTGAATTTCACACGGGAATTTATGCCGTTGTATGATTGCAAATGAGACGTTTTTAGTGATATTTTAATCTTTATTATCTGGTTAAGTATTTTTTGTAATATTAACATGTAATTTTCCGCGAAATTACGCTGGCTGTCGTCAACTTTTTGTTCCATTTGGAAGAGGCCAGAAGAGCAGAGAGAGAAATTTCTTGTAAGGTATTGGGATGTTGCTTTGTGAAATTATTTTTCATTGCACATGTCTTTAGGCTGAAAAGATTTCTTTAGAAATTTTCCCAAACATTCACGATAAAGAATGCAACGTGACTTCTTCTGAATGCATCCCGCCCTCAGAGAAGACTCCGAAGTGAAAAAGGAACGAAAATGATCACATGAAAACTACTACAAAAAAAGCCAATACCAAAATCAATTAACTCTTTTTTCGTACTGAAATGCTTTACAGAAAGCCAATTCTGTGTTTACAACTCTAGAACTCCTTATAAGAAACAATGTTCGTTTTCCATTAGAAGTTGAGTTAGATATTTGAAACATGCAAACCCCTAAGTAATTTTTTAGACATAAAACATAAAAATCCTGAAATTGGGCATACGTTCTGCCCATAATACAGTTTCTGGTGTCATACCAATACCCAGGCAGAATTAGCCTGGAACCTTCTAAGTATCGGGTCACATTAAGGTTATGGTAAACAAATTACTTAAAATGATGGTAACCATTTTTTTACGCAAGCGAAGCCTGTGAAAGGGCGATCTCTGCTTGAAAACACTGATTTATCCTAATTAAACGCATTTTGGTGGCGTTATGAGTACACCTTAATTTTTCACTTTAAAATTTTAACCTTTGATAGGTTATTTTAATTTTAATTTTTGATGAGTTAAAACGCAAATCCTGAGTTAGAACCTAAACTCTTCTTCAAGGCTCGAAAAAATAAAATTTTGAGAGCACTTCATGACGGTTAGCTTGGAAAGTGAAGTATTTACTAATCCTACATCTGCCCAAGGCCTCACGTACGCGACATGAACCGAGAAACTCCGTACTCGGTCAGAAACATAGTCTAAGCACAACAGGTCATTCTAATGAGTGGTACTACATGGGCCCGTTTCATAAGACTGCAGCTAGTTCTCCATACAAAGATATATGCAGCCTTATCGCATATACAGAGTGTTCCAAAAAAATGTACCCCTTTTTTTG
>VOMN01091980.1:0-45611 GCA_014899125.1 Orchestia grillus
CATAGGCAGCTGCAGTCAGTTTTACACCTTCAGGGATTCTGAAAGGACCCACTAATTCATTGCCAACAATTCCTACCCATACCATAACGCCTCCTCTTTGCTGGCGACGATGAGGTCGTCAGACCTAAACTTTGCCCCACGCGTCACGTCCGTTGGCGCTAGCACGCATCTCACCAGTGAAGAGAATGTGTTTTAAATCTAATTTCATGTAGGTTCTTGCATATTCCAATTAGGAATCCCTTCGTATCAACTTCAGAGGTCTAATATCGGGCAAAACTTGTCTTGCCACACTTCTCAGCACTAGACATCCGATTTGTTTCCGATACATGGCCTAGTCCAACATTCTCAAAGACATTCCAGCTCGTTGAGTGAGGGTTCACGTCTCGTCAGAGTCCTACGTTTTTCGTTTTCCAATCGCATTTGTTTCATGGGTGCTGGATACTTCTTCACAATACAGTCATCAACGCCCAAAGTAGCAGTTATATTTCTCACACCTTCACCATCAGCTCGTATAAGCGGAATCTCCGCCTTTACTTGGTCATAAAGGAACTTACGGCAACTCATTTTAACTGAAAAATTTCACGGCACAAAAACGTGGCACACTCCTCAAACAATGACGTTGCTCTAGTTTGTTCACTGCTGCGCAGAACTGATTCAAAAGTTTTACATATGCGTATGTCAGTGTTGTTAACACATCTGCCAAATTTTAATGTTAAAAACTGAGTAATTTTATTTTTTAGACAATAGAAAGGCTCATGCACAAAAGATGTACATAAAGGTTATAATATACAGATAAAAGAGTACACCCAAAGCTCCCAGCAATAACACACATACAATCTCACATCATCAAAAAAGTAATAATAGCAGTGGCTGCAGTACATATTTTCAAGCGCTTCAGTAGCTTGGACTTCATCGCCCTGTACGTCTCACAACTTACGTCAGTCCTTCATTTACATCATTACAAAGACAACTTTGTTCACAAGGATGGACGTCAAATAAACCCCATACGTCTCACAACTTACGTAAGTCCATCGTTTACATCACTACAGAGACAACTTTGTTCACAAGGATAGACGTCAAATAAACCCCTCCATACAAGTGCACATCGTAATTCTACGTATTTGGACAAGATGCAGGCGCGTGCACGGCGGCTACCTGCATGGGGTTGAGGGGGCTGGGCAGCCCGAAGAGTGTGGAGAGGGCGATGAGACTGAGCGCCACGATGCTCGTGCTCACTTGGAACTGTACGAAGTTGCTGATGTTGTAGAAGATGCACTTGCCCTCCTCAATGGCAGCACTGCAACGAAATAATCATTTTGATTGAATAAAGTCCCTAAGCAGTTGATGATGCCCGACAGAGTTACAGGGATAGATACCTCCGTGAAAGGAACAAATGTCGTATTCATGTAGAAAACGGAATGGGGATCATCAATACGAAATGGATTCCACAAAGGGTAACTAAATTTGCAGGAATGAATCAGATGGTCTACTGCTGCTCAACAGCGCGGATTTGAATTTTAGGGCTTAGGTTTAACCGAGGAAGTTGATGTACTCGAACAGAATAAAGATGAAGACACGAATCAAGAGGGTTGTCGTGTAAATCGGTAGTCAAACAGCACCACTATCGGATGGCACACAATGGATATAGAGTTACTTCTCAGAGATTACAAAGGCAAGTTCATGAAGATAGACACCACACGAGTTTCAATGACCAAAACGGCCAAGTTAGACCATGAGTAGAACGCGATTTACTGTTGAATTTGCACTGAGTGTGATGGAATTAACCACAAAATATTCACGTAAGGAAAAGTTAAATTGTTACATCTCATTTGAAGCGACGTTTAACGCATAGCTATGTGCACGCATGGATTGAACAGTCAAAATAAATAAGGGTCACAGCTCATCAGGTTGCACATACACTGAGCGAAACTTAACCCCCTCTTCCATCTAAATTTAGCAGATGCGACAAGTCGTTACAGTTTCAACACTTGAGAATCATTTCAGGATAACTTAACATTTCATTTAATGAGACTTGAAGCATTTCACACCAGATAAACACTATAACAGCACAAAGATCTTATAGAACAGGTCTAAATCATCAGTAACTTTCAAGAACGCTCAGCCAACAATACTCCTCTCACTCGAAGTCAGATTGAAAGACCGCCACTCACAGTATGGTGGCGAAGTTGTCATCGTTGAGGATCATGTCAGCGGCCTCTTTGCTGACAGCAGAGCCCATCTTGCCCATAGCGATGCCGATGTTGGCTCGTTTGAGGGCCACGACGTCGTTCACACCGTCTCCTGTCATGCCCACCACCTCACCGCTGCTCTGTAGGGCCTGAAAAGGTACATTAAAATATAGTAAAACGCAGCAAAACAGTACAGTTCATTACAGTAAAAAATAACGCACACGAAAAGTTCTTTACGGGCCGTACGAAGTGTTTCATAAAATGAGATGCAGTTTGTAGCATTCAGACTTTATCTTCTCTGCTAAAATTCTGTGGCATGGTTTTAAAAGAAATGTACCTTCCTCATTAATGCACGCAGACTATGAGCCCTGCTCGATTACTGTGGTACGGTTTTAAAAAATTATCGTATACAATCGAAGCATGCAAAGCACAGTTTCTCAGTTAGAGTTCTGTAGTAAGGATTTAGAAGAGATACACTCTCATCATAGATCCATTCAGAATATAACGCTTCACAATTAGACTACTGAGGTATAGCTTACAGAGAGAGGGAAAGAGAACACACTTTGACGATGCGAAGCTTGTGCCTGGGTGCCACCCTGTAGAAGACGGTCGCCTCCCTCATGATGGCTGCCAACTGGTGGTCGTCCACGCTGTCCAGGTGGTTGCCTGAGAACACGCCTCCTGGCGACACCTGCCCCAACATAAGGACGGGGGAGAGCTTACGTTAGAGATCTGTACACTTTATTTTTCTAGGGACAAAATGAGCCACAGGCGGGCCACATGGTAGGAATCGTGTTAAATATTATAGCAACGAGGATATGGTACACTTTCATTCTTGAGTTACTCTCCATGAAATATGCTTGTGGAATAATTTGATCAAACACGTGTGTGGCGTTGTCATGAGGTTGAGGTTTCGTTATGATAACTTCATTAAAAGGGCGGCCAATAAATTTTTTCAATTATCAGGGGGTTTTCTTCGTAGCAGAAAAGCCCGTACTAAGATCGCATGTATACCAATGAAGAAAACAGACTCATAAAATTTTGGGAATCTTAACCGAAACACACACAAAGGCACTAGTTACTTGGTTCTCAGTATCGCCCGAAAACGGGGCCCAAAGAAAACATGAAAATTTGAGAAGTTTAATTCAAACAGTTAAAAAAGTGACTTAAAAAAATGACGTTCATTTGCAATGAAACACGGAAAGTCGATGAGATAGAAATCATCAATGGACGCTAGTACCTGCATGCCGATCGCCTTGGCCACGGCACAAGCAGTTTCCATGGCGTCACCAGTGACCATCTTGACGTTGACGCCGGTGCTGTAGAGGGTGTCCAGGGCGGCCGACACGCCCTCCCGCGGGGGGTCCTGGAGCCCCACGAGGCCTTGGTACACCAGCGACTGCAGCGAGCTGCCCCGCGCCAGACAAACCACTGCACTCACGAAGCGCGCAATTTACATATTTGGGGGCATGGAAAATCAAAGCACTGGAGAGAATGTTCAATAGGCTCAAGTAATTTATGAGATCAAATGAGATCACATAAACAATGATGAATTGTTTAAAGCATGGAGAGTAGTATGAAATTATTTCACCCAGCTAATAAGAACAATTAGAATGCATTTGAGAAAAGAATACACTGAGACGTTACTATTAAATTACATAGCACAGTACAAGGCCGTCTGATTGACTGATAACCAAGTAAGAAGTGCTTCAAGAAGTACGCAAGCCCAGCCTCCGCCTTCATGTCGCCTCTGAATGGAGGCTGGAGCTGCTCGAGTTACCTCTGAGCCCGTGCCTGGCCTGCTCCTTGGCCGCGTTGAGGATGGTGGCTTTGGCGTTGGGCGACAGAGGGAGGCTGGAGGCGCCCTGCTGGTAGTGGGAGCAGTCCGCGATCATCACCTCGACGCCGCCCTTCGCCAGCCACTCGATCGCACCCGTCTGCTCAGCGCACCCAAGTCATTAGGTATTTAGGTAAAAATACATGCGGTACTATTTCCGTTATGTAAAAAATGTGTTAAGATTGCGAAAATTCCTGGATGTTCTCGTATTTCAAATTTAGTACACTAACTATAAGCTACCCAAGTGCATGCCTCAAAGGCTTCCCTGCATGGCGAGCGGCGACTAAAGAAGAAACGTATCCTACAGTCACACGAGCTCGGGGATGCGAGCAAACAACTCCTGCAGCAGAGCCCAGCAGTGCTCCCTGGTCCCACCCCAAACGAGTCTTGTTGTTGGCTGCAGTTAACCCTTACTCACCTAATTATTTTTGCAATGAAGCTGCTTTTAGCATTGCACGAAAAGTACCTGCAGGCTTATGTACGTGTACAACAAGTCAGCATTAAGTACTTTACGAAACACTAGCAGCACCCTTTTGAAAGTGGGTTTTGAAATCCTCATAGACGGTAAGGGGGTTAATTCTACCACTGTGTCTGATGTCAACAGCACCATAAAGTCGAGGGAAAAGCTGAGGGCTATCCTTAACTAAAACTACTTACTGATTCGAGTCAAAAAGTCCCTTACAATAACTCGAGAGTGGAAATTGCACAATGATTTCGAGAGGAAGAAACTCCAACTTGACCTCAAAGTTGGAACAATTGGGACGTCAGAAATTTGTTGGGGGCGTGATGGGATATGAAGAACCCGTAGGCGACTGAGCTGCGGAATTATTTTGTGGCTAGGCTACACTCGGTTAGCGCCAGAAACAGTGAGCTTACCTCCGAGTTTTGGATCTTGACGGCCATTTTCTTGGTCTCGGAACTGAAGGGCAACTCCTCCAGCCGCACGTACTTGTCGGCGGCGCTGTACAGGCCGAACTGTAAAGCGGCTCCGTTTATTTCCGATCAAACACAATGACAGAGACAGCTCGCATCATGTCTATAAATTATATCGGTTCACACTTAAAGTTCATTTCAATAAATGTTAAGAACGACTAATTATTTACAGTTATATCATCATGGTGAATTTACTTGCAAATTTTTGACTTGGGGTACACAAAGAACATGAGCATATAACATGATCCAAAATTAAATTTAAAAATTCATAATAATGCAAGTTGAAATAAGTATAGAAAGGTAGAAAAGCTAGAATCCATCGCCTACACTTGATAATAAATGAAAATTTTACTCGTTAGAAGAATTCCAATAAACGAATACATATACGATTTGCAAACGAAGACAGAGAATTTAACTGAAGTATTCAGAAGAATAAACACGCGGTTTCCTTATTAGCAAAATTTTTTAAAATTCTAATGCTGATCCAGTTGTGAAGCCTGAACAAGTGCGACGGCAACACAGGCGCGCTCCACACAAAAGAACATCGCGATAACAGAACAAAACTGCTTCAGCAGTCCCACTATATTCGTGCAGGGAGACCTGCAAAACTGCTACAGCAGTCCCACTATATTCGTGCAGGGAGACCTGCAAAACTGCTCCAGCAGTCCCACTATATTCGTGCAGGGAGACCTGCAAAAACTGCTCCAGCAGTCCCACTATATTCGTGCAGGGAGACCTGCAAAACTGCTCCTGCAGTCCCACTATATTCGTGCAGGGAGACCTGCAAAAACTGCTGCAGCAGTCCCACTATATTCGTACAGGGAGACCTGTAAAAATGTTAACCCCTTCCCCGGCTGGCTTTCTGATCGAAAATCCCAAATTTGAGAGGACTTTATTTACTCGAGATTTATGAGTACACTCAGGAATGGTCGGTTTGTACCGAGAGACGTCAAGGAAGGGCAAGCGAACTTGCATTACGTTTATTTGGTTTTGGATCGAACATTTGACATGCATACTTGCAGAAAGTTTGAAAATGCCAGTTACGTAAAAACGAGTTAACTCATCGTGGCAGGGGGGTGGGGTTTAACCGAACCATATTTGCTGTGCCACTAGCATGCACTGCATGAGGTTATGGTTTGTTTTGTATTTCAGAAAAACTGTACACTGACATCTTCGGTGTGACCGTTAATATCACGTTTTGGAAGTTATCTTTCCAGGTTTGCGATTCAAGTCACTAAAAAAAAAATGGAAAATAAGTAATAAAAACGATAGAGAAATAACAAAGTTGGAATAGAGGGCGAAATGACAAAAATAGAAGAAGAGGAAAGAAAAACACTACAAAATGAAGAGAAAAATAAGAGAAAGAGAATAAATTGCCAAGGACAGAAATGCACGACTGCGCTCTGATCTTGGCGTTGTGCCCAGCCTACGATAGACCGGCAATGTTCTCCAAGTCAAAGAAGAGGCAATTACACACCATTCCTTAGAAGATATTAATGCTCTCACTCATTAAGGTATAACTCGGACCAACATAAGAACACAATGAGAGCCACACAGCTGCACAAGCTGCCAACTTACAAGCACACGGTCAGTTGCACCTGAACCAGCATCATAAGTTGACCTCTGGTGCCATCCTCAGTCTACGCTCCCACACCAATCGGGCAACAGAGACGACTCTAACTCCCATCTTAAAGGAAACTGTATGACTTATAACTTCTATATCCATGATAACAGGAATAATACAAATAAAAATTTCAATAATGAGAATTATAAGGACTTCAATAACAATGAAAACAATAGCAATGAGAACTTCAATGATAATTATATGAAGCAAAAAACTGAGACGTAAATTACGGACCTTGAGGGCGGCCACGAGCAGAGCGCCCTCCGTAGGCTGTCCCAGCAGCGCTCCGGCCACCAGCTGAGCGTTGTTGCACAGCAGCCCTGGAGTGGCAGAGCTGGGTTAGGGCTACTTCATGGGCTGCCCGTGATCCACGGGCTGATGCGCTACATTTTCGCACCAATTTAGCAGTATAGAGAATATGCTAGGTGCTCTACTGGCTTCTTAATTCATGGCTTGGGCATCAAACCAACTACATCGATGTTTCTCAGCACGAATCTAAAAATAAAGTCTACACAACGAGTCAGTTTGCGGCGTAATTCCATCCTTTGTTTTTGCCAAACCGAGATCATTGCACATCAAAACTGAATTGAGAAAACTTCTCCAGCTCTTACCTAAAATAAAAGACAAAGCAGCAATAGAGTAACACACACCTAGCGCTTAAGAACAACTCAGGAGAAGAAGCCTAGAGACCTAGCAGCTCATTCGGGTTCACAAACAGTGTCCCTCAAGTCTAATTTATAACCTGCCATTCCTTCTTGACTTCGGTCCTGTGCCAGAAGTAAAGCACTTGTGGTAAATACATGTTCCAGAATGTGTGGCGAGCACAAAACCCGCTCACCGGTTTCGAGGAGCTTGTGAACAGCATCGTAAGCTTTCTGCGAGTAGCCAGTGGTGTAGTGCAGGGAGCTGTTGCCGCCGCCAATTTCGTAGCCCACGCCGCTGAAGGTGCACTCGTCTCGCTCTGACGTGCACAGCCACGTCGCTGTCATTTCGTTCTGCACATCCGTAAACGCAGTGTTAGCTTAACTGATTGGTGTTGACGTGTTTGCGAAGGACAGGCAACATATGGGAGAGATTGAAAAAAAAGCTGGGCACTGATGGATCAATGTTTGATCACGGACTTGAAGTCTGTTGATTGAAAAAACAAAAGGGCTTGTGAATAAGTAACGTAGTGTTTTTCATATGAAATGGATGTGAGACATGAAAGCGCCTCATTCAAGAAAAGTTGAAGCCCACAGAGAGAGAAGCGACAACGCCTCTCGTTAGTGATATCGCCGTATGAGTTCAGCAACGCTCACGAGCGAGAAGGAATCCCACACACTTCACATCCGCACCTGAACACACAAGAGCAAGAGGACCTCGACCTTACGAGGACCTTAACCTTACGGTGCCCTTTTCGAAGCAACCGGTGGTGACGTAGCCAACCATATTACACCACAGCTGCTGAACACACACACTACACCACAGCTGCTGAACACACACACTACACCACAGCTGCTGAACACACACTACAGCACACCTGCTACACACCACAACGTCTCCAGAACACCGCCCCCACGCGAGCAGAGGACCCTGACCTTAGTGAGGGTGCCCGTTTTGTCGGAGCAGATTGTGGTGACGCAGCCTAGGGTCTCGACGGTGTGGAGGCCTTTGACGAGTGCGCTCCTCTGCGCCATGCGCCTGATGCCCAGACACAGCGTCATGGTCACCACGATGGGCAGACCTTCAGGGATGGCGGCCACTGCTAGCGACACTGCGATATTGAATATCTGAAACAGATGATCGTGAAATTCCGGTGCTGTTCTCTTGGTTTTATGGCAATTTTGTTTCAAAATGCATGATATGGCTCACCAATGTGGGACCGACTGCATAAACGTTTCTGCTATTGAAGAAAATACTTACCCATCATGTTGGAGGAAACGGTGGTACATATACGTATTGCGGGATACCAAAACACAGTGAGTTGAAACAAATGTTTCCAGTGCAACAGTGACACGATAATTTCTGGTATAAACAGAAAATAATGTTCACACCCCATTGAAGATAAGAATCGAAGTGAGGAATTAGGGCTGGAAAAACAGACTACAATAGCAATGAGGAAAATTTTCATATTAGGGCTGTGAAATGCTTTTATTTGTTTTTCTTTCTTTACGTGTATTCGTTTGATCTCACGAGTATTGTGTGAGTACATTACTCACGCAATACTCGTGAGATCAAACGAATACACGCAAAGAAAGAAAAACAAATAATAGCATTTCACAGCCCTAATATGGAAATTTTATTCACAACAAGTCGAATTATCTATCAAAAGGAACAATGTTCAATGAAGGGAAGAGCCAAAACTGGATCCAAAGCCAATGCTCGATAACAATGCGCGCTTGACTTTCCGTTAAAGTGAAAACCACGAGTATTTGATTGCGAACGGTACGAGCGTCTCACCTTCTGCAGGGCGATGCCTTGGTACAGTCCGAGACAAAAGACCAGACCAATGAAAGCGAAGGAGAAGATGGAGAGTTTCTTGGCGAGTTTGTCCATGTTGAGCTGCAGGGGCGTACGAGGCGCCTCTTCTTCCTGCATCAGACGGAACAGCTTGCCGAACTGACTGCGCTCTCCTGCCACACACCACACCAGTTTTATCACTCTTTACTCAATGAATTATTGCGGCACTTCGCTTCTTCAATAGATGCCATAACCGAGATAAGACGGCTAGATATATTACAACTTATGAATTTCTATTCACATGAATTTGTACAAGAAAATATGCTCAACATCTATTGTTCAACACTACGAATCCTACAATGCATGTCCATCACGAATAGTTGTAACTTGTCACCGTTTGGTAAAATGCGGTAAATTTAGAAGAACAAACAAAATTGGAGGGAAACTTGTCTGGGATTTATTGCAAAATCAAACAAAGATATTTTCATCAACATTCTAATTTTTCACGTCTGAGTTAACAACTTACACAAACATCAAGTTTCCAGTTCCACAAGTAAACTGTGCATGAATGGCACGTGAAGACATTTGATGCCTCATCTTGGAGAAAGTGGCTACCTTACAACCTTTCAACGAAGGAAAAAACAAAGACAGTGCGGCAGGAATGAGCGAGCACCTGTGTTGATGACGACGCCTTTGCCGCGGCCGGTGCGCACAAATGTGCCCATGTAGACGATGTTGGACAAGCTGGAGCTGCTGTTGCCATCAGGCAGCCCTCCGTTGGTGCCGTTCAGAGGACCCCCAGTAAACACGTCCGCGCTCTGCCATACAAAATGAACAGTGAGATAGGAACGCCAAATCCCAGTCTAAGTTTTTCGCTGTAAATTTGTAAAATAATGGATAAAAGTACTGTGGTGGCCAAAACCATAGATAATTATAAATGCTTCAGGCGAAAAAGTTTAACTGAGATGGAGTTCCTCGAGGAATTTCGCTGTCGTACGTAACTGGCAAGTCGTCGCCTCGACTCTAGGGCTCCATGGTGCAGTGGTGAACGTGATGGCCTCACAGCCGAAAGGACAAGGGTTCGAGCCTCGGCTCAGGTGGGTGGGGCTTTACACGTGACCACGGAGTACTTCCCTTGGGAAAGAAAGTTTAAACCACACATTCCTCACCGCACCAGTAGTTGAAAGGCATTTAAAACCCAACGGTGAAACGTGTTGGAATAATAAAGGTTCCTCTTCTCAACCGAACTCGGAAGCTATAATAGTGCTTAGTATTTAGGAGCAGACATTGACAAACCGCGCTGCCTAATGAAGAATATATTCACTGGTGAAGCGAGCTCTAATCCTAGTAGAGGGTCTCCACTGCTCAGAGTACCGCCAGCGAAGTTGCTGTCATCCACACACAGCCACAAGGCCAAGATCACGACCAAACCTACACATATTGTGACAGATTATATAATTATCTACGTAATTCTCAACTCATCTATCCATAAGCCCTATAAGGACCACTGTCAAGAATTAAGGACATTAAAAATATTACAGTTTAATGTTGAATACTTGTTTCGCTCAAAACTAGACGAATATCCAAGAGCACAAAATGTGAACGGCTGCTTTCGCAATACTTCCTTGATATCAAAAATAAGTTCATCCTTTTAGGGTCAAACAAACATGAGAGGAGACGGGCAGGTCACCTTCTCAGCAGGCTCCGTCTCGCCCGTGAAGCTGCTCTCATCGACGCACAGCTGCAGTGCCTGGAAGAGGCGTATGTCTGATGGGACCCTGTCGCCAATGCCCAGGTGGACCACGTCCCCAGGCACCAGCTCCCGGGCCTGGTACTCCCTCACGGCGCCTTCACGTAGGCACATGCACGTCGCAGGCACCTGCACGAGCGCAAGATACAGAGGAGCTGCAGGCATTTCAGACGCGTGAAATGTAAGACGCGTGGAGTGTAAGACGAGTGATAGTAAGGGCAATTTAAATTAACACGAGGTCCTAGAACAGAGAACAGTTCTCATTGTGAACATGAGAGTGGGTAGCGTTAACAGTTTGCACACAACAAATGTAATGCTATGAGGAAATGACTATCGTTTGGTTGAAAATAAAAACGCAGTTTACCATGCACACATCGGAAGAGACTGGCACAAGATAAAAAGCCAGCACCAGAACGCGGAACACACGTACACAAAGCAGCGCAATACATCTCGTTTTCTTTCAAATGATGCTCAATACGAATACTTAGACGCGGCACGCTTCTTCTCGGCGACTGAAGCCACATTACTGTGAGACCTATCTGGGAGAATTTGCTATTTACAGACTATCAGGCTTACGTACAGCTTACTGTTGGTAGTTATCGCAAGACGGTTATGGACTCCTTGCCTTCAAAAATCTTTCAGTGACCATGATTAGCTTATTTGTTAGTTTAAAGCTCCCTAGCCAAATAGAATGCGATCTCAAGAAGGCAAAAAGCAAGCAATATTAAGCACTGATTTTAGAAAACGGGGAATCTATGCAGAGGTGCGTTCCCACACAGAATTTCCTGTGCATAGAAATAGGAAATGAAGAAGGAAGAGGATGAAAAATTAAAAAATAATCAGAGAAGAACGCATGAAAATGTCAAGAAACAAAGTTGGCACGAAAGCTAGCAGTCCCGAAGGCCTAGCAAGAGCTGAGGTAACCTAACAGTGCCCCTCAGAGGACGCTAGTCCTTATAGCATACGTTCGATAAACCTACCAACCCACCCCTATTGCCTATGGCCTCTCCTATGCGCCCTTGAGTGCTTTCTCTAACAAAGAACTATCGAGTTTTAAATTTCACTCTTGGGTAAGTAACCTGTTTCTTGAGCTCCTCGAGCGCCCTGTCAGTGCGCATCTCCTGCACGAAGGCAACTGTGGCGACGATGATGATGGCCAGCGTGATGACAACTGCATCGTCTAGCTGCCGCATCGCCACCGACACCGCTGCCGACACCAGCAGCAGCAAAATCAGCGGCTCCTTGAACTGAAAACAACAGAGTTAATTGGCACATGTTCAGCACAAGCCTCTTTCGTTTAGCACCCGCATTATTTTATGAGAGATTTCGAAATGCTGTCTCCGATGAAACGCTTGGTCTCAAACCTCCGATATGAGAGACGGTGGTCGTTATAGGGTTCGTTAAACGAGTTTGGTTTGAGAACTACACTTGGTCAACTAAAATTATAAAAATGAACGTCGAGGGTATTGCGCTGCGAGATTCTGGTTAGGTTAGGTTACAACCAAAATTGGGCACGAACGAGGTGCTCAAGACATGTCAGCCAAAAATGCAGGAAAGAAACACGAGAAGGAAAAGCAACACGAAAACACAAAGTCCAAGAGATGGACTGGAGCAGGGCTCTAGACTTGCAGATTATGACCAGGGGCACGAGAGGGTAACAGGGCCTGAGTCTCTCAAAATTACTATAACAATTGAATCTCTGCTACACAACAAACTACCTAGAGGCAAATACAGCCGCAATCAAACTAATTTAATAAGGTTAGAAAATACTGATAACTAACGAGCCTTCAAAATATTCCCGGGTCAATACCTAGCAAAACGCTGAGGGAATCCTTCAACCGCGACAGCAAAATTTCGGATACTTGAGGAAAAAGTGCAATTGAAAGCAAGTCTTGAACGTGTATAAAAGAGCCACATTAATCACTCAAATATATGGTGACGATTATTGCAGCTTTCGTAACTCCTTGGTGCATATCGAGGTTGCATCCGCTCCGAAATTATTTTAATGGCCTCGAGGGAGACTTGTTTTTCATAAAAACTACCCTGGTTGACATAGAAAACACTGATGTTGAACAAACAGGTGAGGGAAAGTGACGAGGTTGCGTGCTGCAGCTCGGCCACTCGAGAGACCATTAACAACAAGAAGAAACACACGTTTGCACTCAGTGCTGTAGTTACGTCGCATCAAAGACGCGCTTAAAAAAATAAAGGGGAATAAAAGTCTCCCGATAAACTGTGATACTCTATCTACAAGTAACACTACTGACCGTGCAGAGTCTATGGCAGTGTGAGAAGCTTGATCTCTTCCTTCACTCTCGCGTTCCTTTACAACCTAAACTGCGTAGCCGGATAAGCTAAAACCAGTCACGATACACAACTTGACTTCTGAACTATATCTCGGCTTCCCTCTCGAGTTTCAACAGTACACCACTGTATGCCAACACCATGCGTAAATATATCACCAGACACACCAATGATTCCTAACCTATTTTTAACTCCTGAAAGCCTAAGAAAAGTTCTCTGTACCTTCTCGCTCCCTACAAATTTAAACCCACTTCAGGATACAGGAGGTCAATTTAAACTAAATTTGATCAGCAAAACCATAGGGAAATGTTGCTTGCCATCAAGATGACCACTTCTTGTGCCATGTAAACTACGATCCCGCACCTCCTGAAGTACCACCTCTCACTCTTGGATAGGAAACCCCGCCTCACCTGGCCGAGGTACTTCTTCCAGACGGGCTCCTCCTGCGCCTCCGTGAACTGGTTGTAGCCGACGGTCCTGCGCCGCAGCTGCACGTCGCTCTCAGACAGTCCCCTGGTCACGTCGCTGGAGAGTCTGGACACCACGTCCCGCCAGTCAAGGTGGGCGGCCTCGCTGCACCCCACCCACATCGCACGGCCTTCTGCTGTACGCCGAAATGCATTCATTAAAAACATGCATTCATTAACCTGCGGAATGCGTGTATGCATTAACCCGTGCCAAGCGACGGAACTATGCATAGATCTTTCAAGAACAAAGTTCACATTGCCGCACTCCCATAGCTTGTCGCTCTGTTTTTATCGTTCAAGCGGCACTTGTGATATCTGACCTCTGTACGAGGCGCGAACACCGTTGAGATCTACGACTATACATGGACAGTTTGAAAATGTTGAGAATGAGTTAGGAGCTCTGCTGCTAGGAATGGGTTTATTTCCCTCCCACGACGCTGGGTCACACCCGCTACCTGCTGCTGTATGCCACAGTAACGATGCAGCAGCTTATCCTTCCTTTGGCTCCGTAGAGATACCTCGTTTTAATAACCCAACTCTCATATTTAAATTTGCACAAGTATACTCGTCACACATCCGATTAAAAAACTAGACACGAGCTTCTTCATGCCTCCTTGACCTCTCTCCGTACAAAGGAATCAGTCCCGAGTGTACTAATACATCTTTAGCATTTAAAGACGTCTCGAAATCGCATGCTTTCGGCAGAAACGCGCCGGAGATGGGGTCAATTTCTCTCGTATGACACCGGTGACGTTGCAGGATAACGGGCTCAGTATGCCTCGATACAGAGGCCGACTCCTAAGAGAAGAGTCACGACCGAGTCGATCTCGCAGGAAAATGAGCACAAGTGAGAACAAAAGATCATTTAGCAGCAGTATAGATTGGCTCCCTCATCACAGTCATGCAGAAAGTAGGCAAGAATGTTTGCACATCTTGAGCATCTGTCAGGGTTGCGTGGGCGGTGGGCCAGTCTCGAGGAATTACGGAGCAACGAATTCATGACTAAGTAATGAGCCCGAGCACCAAACGAGAGCTACAGAAGGATTGTGATCGATATCACGCTACAGCAAAAGCCCGTATCGAAGGAGAGCTTTTAAGAGTGAAGGTCATGTCATGCCACCTTGTATTTTTCCACGAGGTCTTAGGGTTAATGTTGCTGGACACATTGATGTTCTAAAAAATTTTATCAAGCCTTAGATAGATAACGTATACAATGGAAGGTCATACGTCCTTCAATAAGACTCCACACCTTCTCACAAAGCCATAGCAACCCAAGATTGCTCATCAGAGAATTTTTACGATCATGCGACTCTCACTTTGCGGACCCAAACTCGTCAGATTTAAATCTTATAACCTATCACTCGTGGAGCGCTGTTGAAAGGGAGACTAATCGACATCCTCAAAGAATGTCGCTTTCAGCTTCATTCAAGACCGTCTTTGTCCAGATGATGTCCGATATAAAGAACTCTTAATTTCAGTTAGTCAACGGTTCCGGATCCGAATAGAAGCAGTCATTGAAGCCAGAGGTGGCTCCATGGGATAATATGATAAAGATGTATCATCAAAGATATTTGTACAAGTTTTCGATTTAAATATCTACAATTTCTCTAAATATTATTGTTTATTTAACATACTAAAAAGAGTCCTCAAATAGTCCTGTATGTATAACACACATGAAACTAATTTGGAATTTGCGCGTTGATTTTGGAAAATTAGTAACCTTAACGGGTAATATTTATAAAATAAAAATTGATTTTAATATTACAGAGATTCGAATTTCTACTTCAACAAATCGGCCCCGCACTGAGCAGGTTGTACACATTACTTCCAGTTGGAAGTTGGGCCAAGAATTCTTCGAAGTCGGAAAATAATTTGGCTGTAAGAGCAAGCGCCAAAAACTCAATTTCAAAAATGCATGCACAGAACGTTCTGATAGGCATTCAATTAAAATCCAAGTTTGAGCTCATGACAACTTTTCATTAAAAAATAACGAATCATAGAAGAGCAAAAATTGAATAATTCCGGCTAAAACTTAAAATTGGCCGGCCCGGTAGTACATAGAGCGACTTGATTAAATAACTTCCCGATTAAACACGCTCCTCCTAGGACGCTATTTTCCTACGGGTAAACTGGCCCACCAGTAGGTCACATCACAGGAGGCGTGTTGGAAGGCGAAATGGACCAAACTGCGCTACCTCACGTTCGCAATCCTGCCAGCAGAGCCGCACGACAACGGCTCTCATGTAGCCCGTGAGCGCGACAGCATCGCAGAGCTCGTATTATAAAAAGCCAGCACCCCAATTGGATAATGCCTAAGCCAATGATGGCTACAAGTGTGTTGTCTCAGTGCTTCAAAGGAGGAACTTGAGCGCACCTCACTAGACGGTACGTCCCGTTGTTGGAAATGCACATACCAGATATTCGCCTCCTTTCGAGCTACTAGAAGCCTTTGTTCGCTCGGCACTGCAGACCACGCCCTTCATAATGTCATTGAGGAGAATGCACGCTGTGGAGATTATACAGTTCGCTCTGCTGTGAAAGGCATCGCTTAAAATTGCGCTCTCCAGCCGGCATGATTTTCCCCGTATGAAGCCTATGATTAAGACCACCGTTTGAAAGAGAATAAATAGATGTTTCTTCACCCAGTAGTTAGGGAACTCTAGTGTGAAAGATATCAAACACATTGAGCACTTCAGTGGTAATAACTTGCCCCAAATAAAGCCCATGGTTAAGGACAATGTTTGGAAAAAAATACAAATAGATGCTTCTATTTGTCCAGCAGCTCGAGATCTAATTCAACTGACAATAACTGGGCACTTTCCAGTCGTCCATAATAGAAACTTCGTAATGCTTTGAAACTGTGTGAGACCGACAAGGCCGTGCGTGCATCGGATCAAAGCAACATATAACCATAATTTCTTGCAAAAAATCGCGTTCGGTATTGGGGCAAGCCGCGGGCGACCCCAGGCACAAAGTGATAGCGCGGCCGCGGCGCAGAAATGTCCACATCGGAACAAGCATCGGCTGCGCCGCCAAGATCTGACACGCGGGCCCTGCACTGATAACTCCTGCTCTGCCGGCCATAAATTTCGGTCACGTGTGTCTGGCGAGGCTGCCCTGCGCTCTATGGACGACGGAAGCCTCGTGCGTTTTGTCTGCCGTGAATCTGCGAAGTTCTGCTCTGCGAGAGAGACTCAGCCTGCTCTTGAATTGATGCTCTGATCTGTCCCATCGAAGGCTTATTGCCGTGATCACCCTCCGATGCCGGGCGTGATTTTCACCTGAGAATGTATTAAACGTCGTGGGGCGTCTCGCTCTGGGATGAAACATACAGAGCAAAAACTGGCCACGTCTTACTTTTCTAACACACACACAAGACTTGAGTGTAGAAAGGTATCAGTACCATCTCGACTCTTAAATTGACTGCAAATCCAACAAAAAGGGACGAGAGGCTGGTAAACATTATAAAATTCACTACATATAATACCAAGGTCACTTATTGACAACCATATACCCTGTATCATGTGAACCCCATTAACATGGGCTACAAGAAGGCACGCTCTCAGGTTCATTCGGAAGTGTGTAGCGCAAACGGTGTGGAGACGCAGCACGTAGACCCACCTGCACTGCCTCCTGCACTGCCTGCTGCACTGCCTGCTGCACTGCCTGCTGCACTGCCTCCTGCACTGCTTGCTGCACTAGCACCGTTGACCTCCAGGCTGGGGGTGCTGTCAAGCCCCGAGCTGAGGGGCGATCTCTGCCACACACAGAGGGACACAACATCAGAGCCACACCACAACTCCCCAAAGGACTGGACGCCATGAACGTCATCAGGGCCAGAGGTGCTAGATGGTTTGTATCATAAGGCTGCAGCTAATTTCACGTATAACGTGAAATACAATCTCATTGTAACTGTACGTAATACTGAAGCGAGTTTTTTGCACGAAGCTGCATAAATGCAGTTTAATTCGAAAAATAACAACTCGGCCACAGTAAGCTTACTATGAACTCCTCTACAGGGATTTCCCTCATACCTACAAGGGATGCATCAGCTGCTACAGAGTATGTTATATAGTGTAATAGTAATTACACGGCACTCAATAAGCTCGACTGGAAATTAGAGTGGGCAGAAGCAATCAAGCGATACGAGTTTAGCAGCAGCTTTGTGACGTCACGAGCAGAGCACCAATTGGCCGTGAGCCTTCATCTTAATTCTATGTTCAGCATTTCCTACTCCACGATGTATATTTAGCGAACAGCATATTATCTATTCTTTCCTATTTAGAAAATATGATTTTCATGAATTCATTTCACGCAAATTCCTCCTTTCGATTTTCTAAACTCCTTTTCTTTTTTAACGAATAACTTATTTAAGTTATAGTAAATACGCTACCCGAAACCTTCATTGGTAGCGTACGGTTTATTAGGAGCAAATTGCAACAGCTACGTACAATAGGAAAATATTGTGAAACTCTTCAGAATACGCATGGCACTGAAAGTAATTTGATGAGGCGATATCTTGGCAAAAAGTAGTCCAACTCAGCAGAATTGATGTACACGTTCACAACACTCTCCATAGCACACACTCATGCAGAGCGTTTATGATGAGTTCGTAAAACCACATACTGCAGTATTTGGGACATTATATTTTGTTACACTAAATTTCGTGGCATTAAATTCTGTGGCACTACATTTTGTAGCATTGCCCTTTTGGCAACATTACATTTTGACGCACTTGATTCTCTTCTACATAATTTAGTTGCGTCACATTTTGTCATATTGTATTTTATTACATCGCATCTTTTCATATTGAATATTATTTTGCTCTTATTCGCATTCGTTACGTAATGGAGCGCAGGTCACAGTGGGGGGCTGCGACCGGCGCACGTCACACAGCCTCGCACACGCGGCACTCAGGTTAGTCGCGCGAGGTCGTGCAACTGAAACGTGCACATGCAACATGGGACACGGCTTAAAAAAAGTCATCAACAGCAGGGAAAATATTTTTCTACACATTTCACAAGTAGACCAAAAATGCCCCCACAAAGTAACGATACTACAACTACGCTGAACATTCTTAGCTGAATTGTTGGGAATAAGTTGCACCAAAGTTTGAAACGTTCGGAAATGGAAAGAGTAAGCAACTAGAAGAGATACTTCTACACTCTACGTAAAAATGCGAAGACAACACAAACAAATTAGACAGGACTTGTAATGCACGGGTACGATGTGAGAAGGCTTTGGTTGCGAGAGCAATAAAGAAAGCATAGACACAGTGACTATGTGGTGGTGCGTGTGTCAACCGCCCCGTACACCACTGATAAACCTTTATTAATGCCAATATTTTCACCGTCGGGTTTTCAATTGCCTTATAACTACGGACGCGTGAGAGATATGAGATTTAACACTATGACTGAGATTCTCCATGCAGGAAAAATTTTACGTCAACGAATAACTCCGTTGTGAATGTAAAAATTAGGGATTTTGTGTCACAAGTTTGGTTATCCTATTAATTTTATTTCTAATCAGAACTAGCTCATTCGATTTATGAGCACAAATTTGACAAAAACTTGAAAATTTGTATTCATACATGATAGTGTTTTGGTTACATTAGGTTAGTAGATGATCGCGTGTACCATATACGACCGACTGCGGAGGCAAAGTGTTAAGCTTCCTTTTCCAAGGGAAGCACTCCGTGGTTAGGTGAAAATCGGTACCTGAGCCGGGAGTCGAACCCTTACTTCTCAATGCAAGGCACTAACGTGATGGTGTCAACACGCACCACTCACGTAGCGGTACTGTAATGGGCCCCTGATGAGAGGCACATGAAGGTCCCACAACGTATCTAACCTCGGAATGGTAACCCTTAATTTAAGGTTACGTGGAGACTTTTAGTCTCAAATCCATAATGGAAAAATGAAAGGCAAACCATGGGGTATGAGACACCCGAGGCTACCATTCCAGAGTTAATTAAAGCGTTGTGCTTGAGAATGTGCACCTCATTCATACCGCGCTTTTATCACTAGCAACACAGACGCAGCAGACGACAATTGGCCATTGACAGCGTTTTAATTTTAAAAGAATGGCAGACAATACAACATGCACAGTTAACACATCACGGAAAAATTACAATTGACATCACAACACAAAACAGATTTCACAGCCGCGCGAAGTAATCTTGTGTTGTTGGGTTAAAGACATTTCAGAGGAGGGGATTCTTCACAATTACGTCCGTCAGTCCACGTTGCACTTCACTGCAGGTGTCATGATCACGTGCTATTCATAGATGAAGCGATGAAAATTAGTCAACCCACGAACACAAGGCGTCCAGTTTGCTGGGCACTTGATGGGAGAGGTACTGAGTAAAGACGATAGTACAAGAAGGTATTGGTAATACACCTCACACTGATTATACAGTGCCTCTACATTTTCATACACGAATAATCTGTACATGAAATGCATACAAAATTCAAGTTCACGTATTTTTTTTGAACTCTTAGTCTTACCTAACTCTTCCAACCCGTTTTTGAAATAGTATTTATTTCAATAACTGACAATAATTTTTCTTCAAATTAACTCCTCTTGTGCGAATTACCGACAAGCAACTCATTCCTGCACAATTTTCAAAACTTTCGTTAAGAAATAAACTTCATACCTTAACGGGTTAATGACCAGCTCATCTCGACATGAGGATAGAAAAATCAGGACGTGTACCGACACTTGTATAACAGGACTCGTGCTCTCGTTTCATTGTCTGGGACTCTCACGGCCATCACCACAACCAATGTCAAAAAGAAACTCCAATATTAGTTTCACCCGTACACACTCACTTGCAAGACCTCACTGACTCCAACAGACATGTAAAACAAGATGCTAGAACACCCACGTATAACACGACGTAGTTCACAACCACAAAGAGGTTTTGAAATCAGCAGCAGCTATGGTATCTCGACCGCCTGAGTGCCTCACGGTGACCGTATCTTGACATGTCCTCAAAACCAATCGTTAAATAAGCAAAGCTTTGAAAGGCTGTTGAGTACAACACACAAGCACCAAGTATATTTGTTTAATGAATCCGGAACGGAGAAAAACTGCTAAATTATCAATAAAACAAAACAAACCTCAGCCAATGCCAACGTGACAAATGGTTCACTTCTTGAGCATATTCAAACTCACGGGGCTTCACATGTAACTCAGAAGAGAATTTAACCCTTTAATGACCAAATAATTTCATGAACGATTTCAAATTGCAGTCTTTGCTAGCTGCTACAAGACAGCAAGCAGCTTTGTTTCAAGCCTCCTTTATGAGAAACTGTAGGCGTTACACGGTTAAGGTAACAGAAATGAAGCTCGAACTGGTACGAAATGTCGATCAAATTTTTATTTTTGGATAAATTATAGACAAACAAGGATAATGACACAAAACCTTACAAATCCACCAAGATCGGGTGACAATGAACTCGGAAAAGATGCAAGGTGCATTTCAAGGCGCGTCGAACTTGCTACGAGGTTGACGAACGCGTTTCCGTTTGACTCCATCACAACATGTTACCACACTGGCAAAAGTATTATTTTCAACACGCTCGTAATGGAATAACAGCTTTCAAGAACAGGAGTTTCGAAGTATAAAGGGAAGCCTGGTACGTCGCGTTAGTACCAACAACGAAGTACTAACACTTCCCAGTATACAGAGGCCTAATTCATAAGAGGAGCACAGCAGCGCAGTACGGGAACTTTCTACACCAGATTAACTCAGCAGTCACCTCACAGTCGACCTCTCCGCAGCAGAGCGAATTTTTGAGATTTCTAGACCTGTGCGTTGGATCACTTTTAAAGTCCCGTTCGAGTCTCTCATGATGCTTATTTATATCCTAACAAATGTCCGAAGCCAAGGATAATATTTCATTCACTTTAGCCCCAGTGAACCGAAACCAGGATACAATGGGAAAATTCTCAACTCTTTACTGAGAGATGAGGTTTGAATTGCGACCCTATGTTATTACTGAATAAGGTGCGCGGCTTCAAGCAAAATGTGCACAGTGTTAGTATTATAGAGATGAAAATTCACGAATAAATCTGCGGAACGCACTGCACACACTCCAGACACACCGACAGTATCTACCGAAGGGCAAAGGGGCGATGAGAAAAATAGTGATATCCCCACTACTAAACTGTAGAACTAAAGTTAAAACAGGCCCTCACACTACGTTGTTAACTTTACGAGAAGTGCGCAGCTTTCGTGAGTGCGGCACAGTATTCCCAAGAATATCCAGGGCCGCTGAGGCGTGAAGATGCGCATCATCTACGCTATCAATGTAGCCCACCCGCCCAGTGTTCGAAGCGTAGTCAATGAAGTCGACAGTATACAACAATGAAACAAGTAACTGACGAAGGCACAAACTCCACACGAATGTTCACTTTATTTGCCACTTGGTGCACGGCCCACGCCAATATTGAGTGTGTTCGTGTCGTCGTACAAACTACACAGGATGCACATCGTGCTGAGTACAAATACCACAAACATTCATTACCTCACGTAGAGCAAACAAATTTCCCACGAACACGTCCTGACAAAATAGTGAAATCCCTCCACATGTTGTTAGTGTGTAAACTACACAGAGCACAAATCCCAAACAAGTGAAAATTAAACAACGAATTAGCAAGAAGATCGGAACGGTCACGACAAGCACCAGCAACGGTGCACGAGTGACAAAAACGGTTAGCAGTGAAGGTGAGTGAGAAGCACAAGCAAAGGCTTCAGCACAACGATACATGAGGAACACAGAAGAAATCAATCCAAATAACGCCAAGTTACTCACACGCTCCGCCTTCAGGCCCATGGCACCGTGGGATTTCCGGGAAATGAGCTAACGAAGGAAAGATAAACAAGAAGTCCCGATATTCATGAGAAATAGCACTGAAAACAAAAAAAAACGACGAATGGATGTATTTTTGAACATTGCAAGACAATTATGCTCATGAAGTACTGAGCGTTTGAGCTCGATGATAATAATAATAAATAAGGTGAAAACTAAACAAAGAAACAAACGCTCACTAGAAAGTTCACACGAGTTACTGGCTTCGGGATGTGACATCACAATGGCAGCGAAAAAATACTCGTTAACTTAGAGAGAAAAATGAACTCGAAATTCCAAAAGCACTTCAATTAAAGCAGCATTATATATATGTGTCCCTGCTTGCCTTATGTGTATGTATGTATATATATATATATATATATATATATTTATATATATATACACACACTTAAAAATTCAATCCAAAGAGTGGTCTCCGAAATAAAGGAAAGCTCTGAACACAGCAAAGTGAACAATAATTTGAGCAAGAGAAACTAGGCCAGAGAGAAGAGTTGGCCTATGACCCTCACAGTACTCGGAAATAAAAATAATGCATTTATAGGATAAGCTATAAACGGAACACAATTTCTTCTGCAACCTGAAACAAACGTAACCAATTACCAAAAATTTACCGACATTCCAAAATGCCCGAAATGAAGCGGATCGCACTAGGCTAAAATTCGAATCCAACTCGTGTCCTGTTAGATTGCGAGAAAACGGATCCCAAAAAACTGAAGTGATTATAAAATTGAAATAGTCAGCTCAGGGCGGCAGCTCAAACTCAACAAGATGACCAAGCGGGTCAGCGACACGTCTAGGGAATCTGATGCTAGAATACATCCCTCGAACACAACGTAAGGGCAAATTACGTAATCGCTCGCGCCTGGCACCCGAGTTGTTAAACGTTGCACCGAAGAAATAATCTTAATTAAAGCTATGAGGTAGAAACTGTATTCTTCCAAACTGCCATCTCGATAATATACTAAAATCAACACGTAAACATTTGGACGGAGAACATCAAACTTTGTACGTGAAATTTATTCACTAGCATCCTAACAACGATTTCTAGAGTCATAACTTTACTGAGAATATTTACTTCCAACCTAATTCTACTCTTATTCTTGCTTCCTTCGCTATTGACGATCAAATGCAAAACGACTCAGAATTTGGCTACAGCTTTGACGTTTCTTTTCAAAGCGACCATATCTTAGACAGTCAGAAAATTCAAATTAAAAAGCACATGAATCATTGAAAATACAATCGTTGATAATTTCACCTGAAATCGACCATGAACGTGCGCGACCTTCACCAGACAGAAAACTAAGAAAAGCTCGAAACTGCCGAGCTGATGACTGCTCCTGCCGAGCAAATGATTGTTACTTCCGAGCTAACAATTGCGACTACATCATCAATTTATACCACTACATCTCTAATATATGCTACTACATTGTCAATATATACGGCAGTATATCGCCAATATTTGCCAGTACATCACAAACATTTGCTACTCCCTCGCTAACATTCGATGTTTTCAAGATTTTTAGCGATGCGAGTTGCATCCGTCTGCAGAGCTCACATTCCCTCACAGATGCCCACAAGCGCCGTTACCTGTTACAACAGATCACCATCCCAATTATACACGCCGGAGACCGTGGTCGACAGATAAGAACATTGACTTATCGTCGAGTTTTTCGACAGTACGCACGCACAGTCATACGTCTTTAAAATTATTTGTAAGCACAAATATTGAAAATGAATCATTTCACCCGAAAATGACTATTAATGAGATACACTCCGCACTACATTGCACGAGGCACTGCACAGCACAGCCTTGGGGGGCTCGGGGCCTGATAAACAGAGCGGCCGAGGCTGGGAAAAGAAGCAAGTGTGAGCGTGAGTTGGGTAGCAGCTGGATGCAAAATGCGTCAAGTCTGAAGTAGGAAGACGTGCAGAGATGGAGCAAATGCACCAAATCCCCAAAGATAACGTCACTCCCAACAGGTTAATTTTAGTTATTACTTCCCACAACGACGGTCCAACGTTCGTACACGTTTGAGCATAAATTTACGATGAAATTTACCCTTTTTCAGGACAGAAAAACATGGAGCAATTATCAGGTCTGGGATAGAACGTAAAATCCAACGAGACCAAGTTAAGAGCCCAAGAATTGCCCCAGACTTTGAAAGACAACTTAGCACGCAATAGCCTCGCTTTAGCCTCAATTTGCCGGACGTATTTGATTTCCTCCTCGCTCCCAAAAGCCCAAATTCGAAGCCTTGTCGAGGGATCGAAGGCCTCGAAGAGAATTACTGGAGTCCCACTCGCTGCACGCAGCTAGGCAGCGCTGTTGGATGACAACTTAACCTTCACTGCACTTTTTTCTTAATATGTTAAGTAAACACAATTCTCGGATAATTCTGACACAAAGAACATATTATTTCAAGGAATTATATCCGGTATGAGAAGGTGCAGTTTTGGGTTAGTACGTTCGAAGAGCTCTGGCGAGCGCGCGGTGAGGTGAGCAGCAACCTAAAAAGAGCGACGAGAACCTTTATAATTAATTCAAACACGTTTTACCGTTGGGCTTTTAATGCCTTACAACTACTGACGCGTGAAGGATGTGAGGAATGGCCTCACATGCTTTTGATGCTTCCTTATCAAGAGAGTCATTCCGTGGTGACGTGAAAATCAGTGCCTGAGCTGGGAGTCGAACCCTCACCTCCCAGCTGCGAGGCTGTCACGTTAACAGTGGGCCATGGAGCCCTCCTCCCGAATGAGAGCGATGTGGACAATATCCAATGAGGGAGTGGCGGACAATATCCAATGAGGGAGTGGCGGACAATATCCAATGAGAGAGTGGCGGACAATATCCAATGAGTGGCGGACAACATCCAATGACGGAGTGGCTGATTTTATTATTAGATAGCCTTTACACTCAAATTGCAACTCAAGAACTCAACTACAGTAGAATAGTTCAAACGCATACCGCATTTCAAGAAGTTATCACGCAACACAAATGCCAGCTCCCACCAAATGCCTTTTCCCACTCCGAAGCTTCAAACTGCCGCGACTGCCTCACTACCCTGCAACAGCGCACATTAAAATTCGCATCAGCGCCAAGACGTGCATAGTTGTCGGGACCCTTCGTCGCCAATACAGGAAAGCTCTCCGTTCTCATTCGAAGATTTTCATTCGCTTTATTAAGCATCCTGTCAGCCCTCGATACTGTGGAAACCTTCTCTGCATACAACCTGCTAACTCTCGATACTGAAGGAATTCAACGAGTTCAAATTGTCAACCTTCGATACTGCGTAATTGTAGCAACTTTCGATACGTACAAAATTGTCAACCCTCGATATTGCGTAATTGCAAAAACGTTGGCTCCATTCAAATCGTCGACCTTCGGTATTACGTAATAGTGAAAACTTCCATATCATACAAATCATCAACCCTCGATATTGAAGAAACTTCCCCCGAGTACAAATTGTCAACACTCAATAATGCCTAATTGCGGAAATTCGGCCCGATGAATTCTCCCCAAGCTTTACACAAGCAAACCAAAACGCAGGTGCGCTCCTGCAGAGAGGTAAAATGGAGCCATTAGTTAAGGCGTTTGAATGGGAGCCGTGCAGCAGGAAGGTCGCGCAGGGCAGCGCAGCACGCAACAAGTGTTCCCAACACAGGCCCACTCGGGTACAAATGTTCAAGTCCTGCCTCACATCAATTCATTCTGAAGTGACACACATGAAACAATGAGTGTGCTTCCAGCAAAAGAGACGTTTAAATAAAGTTCTGCGTCTGCTGAAGCGCATAACATTGGTAAAATACATACATACACACAATAAAGTTAGCTCGTAGGAATAGATCGAGGACATTCCACAAATTGGGTTCAGAGCTTTACCATGCAAGGCTGAGACCGAAAGCGCTGATACGAACCTATATATGGCGCATGCATGTTTCGATTTGAATGGCTTGAGATGTCGGCACGTGCAGGTAACATAAAACCGGGAAGAGGTTCACCAAAATTTGCACCTAAACCCACAACAGATTCCTCGACCAAACATAAGTGGACGTAACAATTTCCCAAGGTGATGGAAACGTGGACCAACATTGATGAGCCATCCTCACGAGCTGAGCACGATGAGTCACGAGTTTCATATCGACCAAGATGCAAGTCTTAACTCCACAGAGCTGTTGTGTTCCCATTCATGGATAAGCGTCCTCATCTCTATATATCGACGCACGAAAATTAGAACGCACACTTTTTCTTATCACCCACAAATGATACACGTGAGAAAGAAACGCCGGAAGTCCATCTGCAATAGGTCCTTGAGACGCGATCGTTACACTGTGACAGATTATTTTCAAATATATAAGAGGGGCATCCAAATGATGTCTCCTGACGTGACCAGGATCACAGTCGTTGAACATCGTCTTCGCTCATCATCGGTTAAGCCCGTCTACACCATCCAACTTTCCATCAATCACGAACTCACCAAAACGCAAACAAAAACACAAACTCTTCTGAATCGTGTCCAGACTGTGCATTTGGCTGCATGAAGTTGTACGAGTGCAGAATGTAACAATTTGAAACAATTTGAAATTATGTAAACGAACTACACTGCTCCTTGAATATGAGTATAGAGTTAATGTATAATAGTGGTTTAATTTTATATCTTGGCAGTTGTTAGTCATGTACGTGTTATCTTTTATAGTTAATGAAGTTTTCACTCGTGTTTGAAAGCCTTGCTTTCACAAACACACAGAAATCTGCCAGCGAGCGCTGTGTTTTTGTATTCGCGGAGAGCTGACAAACACCAAATTCGCTGCAAAGATCGATAGTGTGGACAGGGCTTTAGATAGTTATAAAAACATCACAGTTACGTAAAATAATATTCCAAATCAATGCATCCATTACGTCCAGAAATTTTATAATAGGCTACATGGCAGAAGTTCAATACACATTTACCACCTCGCCACTCAAAAATCGAGCTCGGGTTTGGGGTCGGCTGCGGGTAATCACTTCCATATTCGCGGTAATCTCACCCCCTGATACTGCGTAGGGGCGGCTCACAAATGACCAGTTTGGGGCAGGCATCATTTGTGTGGCCAAGGCCCTGGCGTGTGGGCCTACAGAACGCTCGGCCTTTGAACTGCAGCAGCGATCTGCCCGGTCGCGGGCCTAAAGGTCGTGATCACATGCGATGGGGGCACAACTTTTAACTCGGTCCAGCCTACCATGCACTCGTTTGACAAGACCGACTCAATCGTTATAATGACGGGGCCATTTATTAAATACAGCTAAAGAAAAGCTCCTAATGCATCCAGACACTTGGAACACAGAACAGATTAACAATGTTTATCGCATGCGCCACGGTTCTCAGAACACTTGTTGCGTTTAACGATGTTTAAAAATCTTCGCACTTCCGAAAGTATTCGAGGAAGAAGTGTACAGAGCAGCGACTGAATAATAATTATGGAACCTAGGTTTGAGCCCAAATGGCATTAGGCGAATCGAACGGTATCCATTCAACTGTCACAGGCCTAGGCAACGGAAAATAAATTTTACATATTTTTACTTACATTAAAGACACTATGTTGAAAAAAAAATTAGTGTTACGCATGTTGCACAAGAAATTATCAGTGTTACGCAGAAGAAGGCTTTCGACGGACTTAAGATTCTAAGACAACATTCGATCACCGCAACAAGACAATGAAACTTACATCGCACTGAGGGACGCGCAAGTAGCCGCGGCTGGACAATATCAGGGCACCACCAATTTAACTTGAAGAATGAAACAGTGCAGCTGTGTGAGCGGAAATGATCAGTGCGGCGTACGCCAACAGATAAATTATACATTAGTATCGACTGACATTGGCAGCGCACCTGTAACCTTCGTCCCTGGCTTTGACTGCACCCTCTACCCATCACAGCACCGCTCCTACCATGGCAGGTTTTGGACGTACACGTGCTACATTCGAGAGACTTTTATAGTTCTTTTCAAACAGTCGAGCACACTTAGAAACGGTCGGCGCACACAGGGAGAAGTTTAAGTAGGACGAGCCAAGCTATTTAAAGGTCTTTTATTTGTCAAAATCAAACATTTTGCGAGCTCGCTCGCCGCCCGAAATTGAGAAAGAATAATAATTAAGTGAAAGCGAACTTGTCCTTGCCGGATAAGGGGTTAACATAAAAGTGAGGTAACTTAAAAAAATTAAATAATTTCATTACTTGAATCAAGCATCAAATTTCAGCCCTATTCGACAACCGGAACTAGGAGTTACATGGAGCTTGAGTAGCGCTCACGAGGCCCCCATTTCACAAGTTAGACAGGACTCTAACTTGAATTACACATTGGCGGGAGGTCATGGACCAGCCTCGTGTTCCCTCACCACACAGCGCCACAAGCAGCACAAGACAATGGAGGAGGAGCACCAGCAAGTCGCAGCCACAAGTGCACCAGGGCCACTGAAGCCCTGAGAAGAGTATTAGCCAGTAGGCCGGCGCTCCTGTTACATATACATGCAGGGTGAGCGAGTGAGGTGTACACATTTCAAGTAATATCATTAAACAATAAATAGAATTTTTATGAGAAACATTGATTAAACTTTACAAATAATGAATATGTAAAATATATGCACAATTGATCCATACTTGGTAATTATGAGCAAACTCGGCTTCAACTGGGTGAGCGAAATCATAAGAGTGAGTTCTGCTCACCAACCCTAGACATGAGAGGCACATCTAATCCATTTGAATTTGGGAAGCGATTAGACGCTAAGCACACCTTTAGAAGAAAATTTAATGCAGAATGAGACACCTCGCAAACAATAACATACTGAAACGAGCTATATACTACGAACATAAATTGCTTAAGAGCTTTATAAACATAACTAGCCGGTCGATTTACACCGGCAATGATCGAACTATGGACAAAAATCAAGCGCCGGAACTGAGC
Organism: Orchestia grillus; assembly: GCA_014899125.1. Lineage (NCBI taxonomy): Eukaryota > Metazoa > Arthropoda > Malacostraca > Amphipoda > Talitridae > Orchestia > Orchestia grillus. The sequence goes on from VOMN01091980.1 coordinate 29,358, forward strand.
ATGTCCTTCTGCATTAGCAACGCTCAACGTGAGGGAAAGGCAGTCAGAGAGGAGCGCGGCCTCGGAGACACCGCCTCATTTGCTCAAGTTCATATCCAGAGGACGGCGCAGCTCCCCTGCACTAACTTTACGAACAGCTTACAATAGCTCAATAGTTGTAGTAGTAGTAGTAGTAGTAGTAGTAGTAGTAGTAGTAGCGGCATAGATTGCAGCGCTTCAGTTACTCGGACGGTGTGGTGCCAAAAGGAAAAACACCATTTAGTATTAACTTTAGAGAACGGGCAATCTGTGCACAAGGTGTGCTCCCCCACAGGATCCCCTGTGAACAGAAGCAGCAAGTTAACAAAGGAGAGGAAGCACTGCTCAACTTTTCCAGCCACAAAGAGAAGATGATTGACGAGGTATTTGATGTCGGTGGACACGCGCAAGCCCGCAGGTGTGTCAATATTTTGGGCGACGTGAACACTGACCCACACCTTTGCGCTTGACCTGGTCGCTATTCCGAAAACTTACAACACAGAAAGAGTAAAGAAAAACTTAAGAAAGTAAACGAAGAGTCAATAAAAATTACTCGTATTGTAAACATAGAAATTGTACCACCGAAATGAATTAAGACACTTTCAATTGGCAACAAAGGCAAGAAGAATTATTTGGGATGTCAATCTGTTGAGAATATTGTCGTCGGAAATGCATCAACAACAGACTACAATAACTAAGCACCGGACGAATTTGAAGTGCATCCAATTGATACACAGGTTTAGCAACAACATTAACATAAGTCACATACATGAAAAATAGAAGAATATTTAGACATCCATGGCAATAACTGACGTTCACATTTCTCACACGTTATACAAAAGGAGTTTCCATCATCCACATCGCGGACAAATCCCAGAACAGCAAAGCGATACAAAACCAGACAACGCAGTAAGCTCAAGAGCATTTCTTTCAACTATTCCCAGTGAATCCAGTTAAACGCGAGATAACATAAAATACAAATGTAAGTAAGTACACGTTGAATTTTCGTATGTATACAATATATATATATATATATATTAACACGCAAGTACGGCAGACACAAGTGTTTCTGTAAAGCAAGCAGACGATTGGACATCAACAGGACCACAGATTGAACAGCGTTTTTGACAAAAATCTAACAGAGTTCTAACACGTTGCCTGCGATGATGCTATCATTCCAGGCAGGGGTAAAATAACCCACCCTTTCCCCCTCCCCGGGGGTCGCATCGCAAACAACGTGTCAAAGCGTTTTGACACATTTCGCCGAGTTTAGACTACAGTCCTCACAGTTTAGACCACAGTCCTCACAGAGCACAGTCCGTACACAGTTCTGACCACAGCCCTCACAGAGCACAGTCCGTACACAGTTCTGACCACAGCCCTCACAGAGCACAGTCCTCCCACAGTTTAGACCACAGTCCTCACCGAGTCTGAGCAGAGCTTACAAGAAGACCCAGGACCCACCAAGTAGGAGACGTGTCGGTCCCGCCCCAACAGCGGGGGCCCGTGAGAGACCTGCACCACAGGCAGGAGTGGTGGTGGTTCTCCGGCGCGGAGGCGGCCACCTGAGAGTCGCATGACTTCCTAACTTTTCCTCTCGTTAACGTGAACTCCTGTTTCTTAGGCACTACTTCGTGAACATGAACTACAAACTGTATTTCTTAGGCACTACCTCATGAACTACACACCGTATTTCTTAGGCTCTACTTCGTGAACATGAACTACACACCGTATTTCTTAGGCACTACCTCGTGAACATGAATTGGACACCGTAAGGAGCCTGCGACTACACGAGCAGTGGCTTTAGGGCTGTTATTTAAACTTTTACCCTGAGCGAGTGTCAATGAGACGAAGTTGCAAGGGATTTTCAGATATGTACTGCGGCCGCTGAAGGCGGTCATCGAAGACACCGAAGCACAAGTTCTCCCGTAACAAATGAGGCAGAAAAACAAAGCAATAGAGCGATGAGACATCAGTTTTAGAAGCAAGTGACGTGTCCTGTGACCATCACTCTTGCCTCATTACAGAGGCGACGCACGCCAGTATTGGGCATTAAAGCACTACTCTGATTAGCCCACAGCCAGTCGTGTTCGTTTGAAAGATGATGGGCAGCAAGAATGGAATTTGACCGTTATCGACTATTTTTTACGACACTGGGGAGCCCTTAACCAGCACATTTCGCTCAAAATTCGGTTTTCGAAACACTATCGTCTACCAAAAACAATTCCAGAACACTGGTGTCAATTTACAATCACGTAGGGCTGCATGCCGTTATTTTAGCCTCCGTTTGCAGCATGAGGCACACTCAACTCCCCAACATTAGTTCCTTCCTTCCCTCACTGGCAATCAGCGATTCAAGAAACATTTACAACCACCGTTCATGTCTGGTAAAGTTTCCCCTCACTAGAAGCCCCTGGCAAAGTTAACTGTGCTTAATTAACAAAAATAAAAGGCAAAAAACTTTGTAAAGGAAAACTGAATGTTGGCCAACCTCATAAGTAGCCGTAGTAGAAGTACTTGTAGTATTAATGATAGCAGCGCTTCAGTAACTATCTCTCGCCAAAAGTGTATGGACCATTTAGTATGGACTTAGGAGAACAGAGAATCTAGGCACAAGGTGTGTTCGCACACAAGATCCATGCGCATAGAAACAGCAAGTTAGAAAAAAAGAAAAGAAAAAAAGAATAATCAGCGAAGAAGGCATGAAACGGAAAGAAACAAAGTCGACAAAAAAGATAGAAGTTCGAAGGCCTATTTATAGCTGAGGTAGCCTAACAGTGCCCCCTGGGGGCGCTAGTTCTCAAAGTATAGGATAGACAAACTTAACTTTTTTGCCTATGGCCTATCCTATGGCCCCTGAGGGGAAGCAACCTCACAAGATGTCAGCTCTTTGGCCGTGGAGAGCCCTGACTCTATGCACGAGGCGTGAATTGTATGAATTATTTTATGAACGAAATCAACACCGTGGAAGCATCTAAATTGCCTCACTAAAAAATTGAATTCCCCGTTCTATTTTGTGATCAATTTTCTGGTTGACGGCCCGTTTGAACAAGGAAAACAGCGCGTCATACGAGACACGGCACGAAGTTTAGTTGTGCAAATCTCTTTTTTGATAAATACGAAGTAGCTTCAGCGACACACGTTTCTTAACACAGCTACTACGATAAACAAGAATCTGAGTAATAATTCTCTCACATCAAGAACAATTTTTCCAAGCAACGCAAAGGACGGTCAGGTTCCAGCCACTTTGGCAGCACCATCGGCGCAGTTTACCGAGTCATGAAAGCTCAGAATGGCATTGAATCTCAAGTCCACCTTCCTGTTCATGACTTGGGTGAAAAAGTGGATGCGGGAAACTGCCCTCTTTAGACCACGAGGATTGTTCAACCCAAGAGGATGGTTCAACCCAAGAGGGTGGTTCAACCCAAGAGGATAGCTCAACTCAAGAGGATAGCTCAACCCAAGAGGATAGCTCAACCCAAGAGGATAGCTCAACTCAAGAGGATAGCTCAACCCAAGAGGATAGCTCAACCCAAGAGGATAGCTCAACCCAAGAGGATAGCTCAACCCAAGAGGATAGCTCAACCCAAGAGGATAGCTCAACCCAAGAGGATAGTTCAACCCAAGAGGATAGTTCAACTTCGTTACTCTAGAACGTTTCGACGAACTAGTCTCGCTGCACAGAGGCTCGTGTCCACGCATGCGACGGCAAACAGCAGCAAGATGTCCTCACACCACCGACAGCAGAACATGTATGGCATCGAACCGTAGCATGGAACTCGAGGATTACAAACTTCAATGAGCCTGAGCTCGGAAGACACCATCAGCTAATGGACGAGTTTTGAAGACGCTCTTGCTCTGATGCTAGAGGTATGAAGTTAGCACAAATGCTTCCGGTGAGGTGTTAGTACAAGCAGCGCGATGTGACATTTCCACGATATTTGAGACGAAAGATACGACACATCACAGAAAAGATATAAATGATCTAGCAAGGGCCCGATAGCTAGCCAAGTTGTGGTGTTGGAAAATTTTCGTTGATATTAAGAACACAAGACACGTCTGTAATTTGCCAGTTTTGGAGGGCACGATCTTGCAGGGCAACTATTAAGACATCCGCCGCCTACAGTTACGTCGGCAACTGCACAAAATAGCTACGAATTCCCTACAGAGAACACACGACGCAGAGTTCAGCGCACGACTAACGCGCGTTGTCGCACCACTCGATGGCTACCGTTTTACTTATCGGCCATCACGAGAGGTACAGTCTCGAGCCCCCATGTAAATAATGAATATTTAGATAAGCCATGAAAGTCAAGAACATGATAACGTTCAGCCTGGTCAACTCAACGGTTGATAAGTCAATCTCTAAGCAGATGATACAGTAGTTTCACTGTGGTGGTGGAGATGGAGAGTTGCTGGTGCGCTGCAACACTGTACGCTTCGTCCAGCTGGTACACGTTTGTATCGTTTTATGAAAGCAACTCACAGAATCTCAGAACAAGATACTTAATTTTTGTTGCATGCACATTTGGGTTAACAAATATGAAATAATCTGGTCTATAAACCAGTTGTCTCCACGAAGCCCCAACCAGTAAACCAAAGATGGCAAAAACTGTTCAGTATCAGTTAAAGAGTTGTCAGTGATGTGCATACTTATGGCTGGTTTAGCAACGCCTTTATGAGTACAGTACAAGAATTTGTGACAAGTCATACCCAATGTCATAAATGTACTTATGATACTTAAACGCACAGACACATTGCTCCAGTCAGACAATATGTTATAAAATTTACTTATAACACTTGGATACACACCTTTATTTATCACATTATGGCATAAAATGCACTGCTAACACTAGAATACACACAAACTCTTCCAATCACATAATTCCATAAAATGCACTATTAACACTGGAATACACACAAACTCTTCCAATCACTTAATGCCATAAAATGCACTATTAACACTGGAATACACACAAACTCTTCCATTCACATAATTCCATAAAATGTACTATTAACACTGGAATACACACAAACTCTTCCATTCACATAATGCCATAAAATGCACTATTAACACTGGAATATGCACAAACTCTGAGTCCATTCGTTCATATTGCAGGCTATCTAGAACTACCACACCTGCAAAACCAAGCGCTTCCAACACATTTACTGCAATGCAAATTGCCTTTGGGTCATTTTACCCAGAGCTAATGGCATCACTGCAGAACCAAGTTCAACAGTACCTGAGAAAACTACTGTCAAATCATGAAATAATACACAAAAAAACTAGACACCGCTTCAGCTGAAGATATAACAATAATGAATGTGAAGTAAATTACAACAGTAATACACAGTAATGATGGAAGCAACTTTTTGCAACAAAACTCAGTGTGAATAATTTGCAATGGAAGACAGCATGTTGCAGTAGAGTAATTATCTGGTACACAACTCTTTGCAATACTCACAAAGGGACATCATGACTGATTTGGAAGCCTTCTAAATAGCCTCCACAGTAACTCTAAAGGACAAAACTTATAAAGTTCACAGAAGTTGCTTGAACATATACCTACATATAAATTATACTGTTAACATGTTAAAAATACATTAGGCTGCAATCCCAATAAAATAGTTCATTCCACTGATGGATAATGGCATGAATGATAATACTAATACTCATGTTTGAATTGCATTCAACCATGCAATGGTAACCTCAGTTTTCTCATACCCCAGTGTTTGCCTTAAATTTTTTCCCTATGGATTTAAGATTAATCTCTCCTTCACATAACTTTAGATTTAGGGTTATCATTCAAGGGTTAAGGAAATCCCTTAAATTTGAATTATTATAATAACTAAAACTGTGAATCCAAGAAAAAAGAGTGCAAAAAGATAAAGGTCGTATATCTAACTTTAAAATACTGAAGTACTGACAAATTCTAAACTAACCTAAGAATGGAAATATCTAATGCAGGAAATGTGTAAATAAATGCACTTAAAATTTTTTTTTTGAGAGCTCAGACACCAACCCATGATCAGAACTTGAAGATTTCAGCCTGAACGCCTATATCTAAAAAAAGATGATCAAGCAGATTGATAGTACAAAGTATATACTTGCAAGCAGATATGATATATGGTAATAGTATTAAGAAATATTCAACCAAAAACATAGTTTCAAGTGAAAAGGTTGTTCTTCAAATCTTGTGCTATAGTTATTTGTATTATGAATTTTAACAGGTTCAATTATACAAGGCAACAAAAAAGTTTTGGCCATTTTCAGATTAGCCATTGAATGAAATTGAAATATAAGCACAATGCATGCAACAATCAGTCATTTTTAGATTCGGACAGCTGAAAGTAGGAACATTAAATGTTATAAAAACAAATGCACCATGCTTGGCCATCAGTGGAGAAGGATAGAAGTATCTACAGATTTCATCTGGGGCTGTTTTCCGTATGATTTCAAAGTGGGCTTATCAGCAGCTGCATCAAGTTGCTGCATATGTCAAACATTTGGGGATAGTGCAGTGAATGGATGTTCTACAAGGCATTGGTTTCTAAATTTTAAGTTGGGAAATTAGTCTATGTGATGAGCCTTGCACTGGATGACAATAGGTCTTGAATGGCAGAGTCCTGAATGCAGCCACTAAACAGGATGGTAGTCTAATGTGGAATGAACTTATAAGAAAATTCGACGTTTCTAATGAAACAGACTTTACCTGCTCCGCTCAGGTGAGACGCACAAACTAAGCAAGTGGGTTCCGCACGCGCTGTTGGAGGTCCACAAGAGACAATGTTGGGTGGCCTGTATATTACTGCTTTCTCACTACTGTACCTCATCTTTATTCAATCGAGTGCTTACCAGTGATGAAAAGTAGGTTCATTACAAAACTCCCAAGCATTCCAGACATTGGTTGTCACCTCAGGATGCTGTCACTCACACCGCAAGACTGCCTATGCACTCACGCAAGATTATGCTTCAAGTCTAGTGGACAGGTCATCAAGTGGTTCATTATGAGCTGCTCCAAAGGGCCAAACGATTGCTGGAGATCTATAGATGCAGCAATTGAAATGTGTGCACCAGGCATTGCACTAGAAGAAGCCAGAACTAGGGAATTGCACAGGTGTGCTTTTCCTCTATGACAATGCCAGTCCGTATGTTGTACAAGTGGTCAGGGATACCATATAGCAACTTGAGAGGGAGACTTTGTGCCATCCACCTTATTCATCTGACCTTGCACCATCGGATTACTACTTTTTCCACTCCCTGGATAATCATCTTTGTTTGAAATCCTTCGTCAAAGAAACAAACTTGCGCCAAGCCCTCACGTACGTTTTTGCATTCAAAACCTCCAAGTTTTGGCACAAAGAGATTGAACAGCTAGAGACACATTGGCAGAAGGTGCTGAATGCCAATGGTGATTACTTTGAAGACTAAACATAAGTTACACATAGTGTGAAGCATTCCCTTTTTCCTTTGAAAATGGACAGAACTTTTTTAGTTACCTTATACATAAAAAGATATTTTTCACCCTAAGGTATTAACACAAACTTATGTTGTGAGCTTAAATCTTACCACATCATTCAATCTTTTGAAAGTAGATTAAAAACATTAATATCAATTTTCCAATGACCTTCTACCTCTTCTATTGGAACTGCAGCCACAATTCTGAGCAAGCTCATGATGGTCTCACAGTCCTTATCTATGAAGAAAAACACTGAGGTGCAAGTATCAAGTGTTAAAACTTTAAACAGAGCAACATCAAAATTGAAGACAAGCTAAAATGGCCAACATATCAACTAAAAAGATCAACATTTTAACAGGCACACAGTACAGAACTAACTCACTTCTCTAAAAATGCTCAATGATGATTATTATAAATGAACTGAGGAACTGGATATAAAATCATATTGAAATGACTGCATTGTACTGTATATAAATTAAAGTTGGTCCAATATTGAATTCTCTTCAGTATTTTGTTTAGTTAATTTGTTTGCACAAAGTTTCCATTCAAAACTGTTCACATATTTTATCATCAATTTCATATAGTTATGCTTATTTTGAGTACATTTATTTCTGAAGCATAAAGTGAAAAACATTAACAAGCAACAAGGAGCAGATGAGTTTATTTTGATATTTCTGAACTGAGTGGATGTACAGGTGATATCTTCTAGAATATAAGGTCTAAGGTTAAGAAGCATTAGAATACAATATTTTTACTGCACAATGCAACATATAAAAAGGAATTTTATATTTCTGATTGGAATTTTATTTTTTAATAACTCTCAAAAAGTTATTGCCATGCCAGTACAGTTAGTTTGCACTTCTTCCTACCATTGCATCAAATGAAAGCAATAATAATAATCTCTTATTAATTATAGAAGCTGCATTCAGAAGTGTCTTTGAGCATGTAAAATGGTTTGTAAAACAAAAGATGATGTTTAACAAGCCCCAGCTGATATTGGCATCACTTCAAGTTCCAGTTCTACAATGAACCTATCCTGTTTTGCAAAGTTGGAGCCTGGTGTACTACTCAATGGAGAGAAGATATTGAACTTGCATTACTATAAAAAAATTTGAGTTCTGAAAATTTTTGAACTGATACATGAAGTCCTTCTTACACAGAAATTCCTAATCCTTTCTTATATGACTATTGTTATGCATTTTTTTGTCTGTAGGGATGCCTTTTAATGCACTAGAATGATGCATATTCTGACACGTTAGAAGGCACCTCTACAGACAGGAAAATACATGAAATAGTTACATAAGAAAGGATAAAAAATTACCACTAAAGAACTTGCTATAGTTTGATATTAGATTTATTAAAATAATACCCATTATTTTACATTTTTAAGTACATTTGAACTATAACTAAACTAATTAATATTTTAAAAACTATACTTATACATTGCATGAACTATTGCACTTTACACTGTGTTAATAATAGAGCAACTCATGGCTACTCAAACTAAACAAGCATCTTGTTATGCAGACAAGCTCATTTCAACATATGAGCTTGAACTCAGGAGGGCCAAACATCTATTAAGGCTTTTGTTATGGCCTAAAAAATCCCTCTGATAATCATACATTATATAAACAGGCATACTACTATCTACACATCAAGTAAAATAAAAACAATTCAAGGGCTTTGAAGCAATGCAATGTTATACTTTTCAGAACTTAAAGTTTTGTTTCAAGAAAATTAGGCAACCCTAAATATTCAACACAACAATGAACTAATAAAACTCCGCATTTTAAACAACTAGCAAACGAAAATGAAACAAAACTAACACAAAGTCTCAGCCACGTACTCGATTCAAGCCACGACTTTTCACAACCGATAATATTTCATCATTGAAATCTCACCTGCTCTAATTCCAAATTACTGGTAATATTTTCAAATACCAAAGACTAATTTTAGCACCACAAAATTGTCGGCAAATTTGCCTAGTAAACAGAGTTAGCAGCCGCACACCTCTCCTCGCACACTGTTTCACATGAATGTGGTGCATTCACAGACAGAGTTAATTCATTCCTCGTTCCGCAAATGCCAGAAGTAAATACGGCACAGCTAAAGCCATTTGATGAATTTTGAGTCAAGTAAAATGTCATCCAAGGAACCAGAATCATTATCTGCTTTAGTTAACGCAGGCATATCTATATCCCCTCAGTTTTTTCACGCTTTTAAAATATTAGTAAATTGACTCAACGGAGAAAAAAAAGCCATTAGGAAGTTCATTATATATTATTTTTGCAAAGTATGATTATTAGAAAGCTTGTCTCTACATACTATAATATGGTGGTATGCAAAACTGTTAAAATACCAAAAAATCCCCAAAAAATATAAAAATTTAAATAATTTATTAAAATTTGTTGGTCTTATATAGTATTATTACGAAAATACTTTAATGTATATACACGTATTCAATGTTTATGATATTTACAAACTATCTGTTACCACTTTGATGAATCGTCATCTACGCAATCGAACAACGAATCCCTTCTCTCAAACGTAAACACTGCGTAACAGCTGTTTGAAGTTGACGTGTGGTAGTTCCGTGCTCTTCTTGAAAGTAGTCAGTTTATCAAGCGTTTCTTGCATGATGTATTCTTCAGCTAAAAGAAAATTTGATGCAGAAGACCTTGAAAAAGCAAAGGATGATGAAAGAGTGAGTATTTTTTAAACCAGTTTCAAAATTAAAAAATGCAATCGTGGCCGCGTTTCAAATTTGCTCAACACCGAATGAACACATTTATGCTGTGCAAACTAACCAACTTATGTAATTAGGCTTGCTGTCGCGTAACCATAATTATTTTGGAATTTTTACAATGTCTTTTGTAGAAATAAAAATGCTGCTTATGCTAAATATACTGAATAAAATATGTCAAAAAATAAAGCATTTAATTGTTTGAACTTTGAGTGAGAACATCAGTTCATCTCACTGTGATATATTTAAAGCATAAGCCATTCCTTTACCTACATAGCATGATAAATTGTATTTTAAGTAGTGAGTATATGCAAACCTTATTTTCTGTTCATATAACATTGGCACACATTTTCAACTTTGTTATGCGGTAATCTGGAATAAAAATTAGGCTAATTTTTACTTTAGAACTCCCTACACATATTCATTATTATATGCACTTATTAGTAGTTTGTACAGATTTGATGTTACTTAGGGATCAAATTTGGAAAATTAGAAATGTAATGATATTCAATAATATTGTAATACAGAGGATTTAGACATACTATTTCTTGATTAAGTCTTCAAGACTTATTGACACAAAATATAAATTTTAATGTTTAGTTGATCTTGATGGAAATATGAAATGTAATGAATATTACAATAATATTTTTCAAAGAAGTTATATTTTTTAGGTGTAACTTTTCACAATTGAAGTTTTCTATTTTTCTATCTGGATATGTTTGTTAAAGACTGAAATAGAGAAAGATCATTACGAAATAAACTTTCTTCCATTTGTTTCCATTTGCTGTCAAGAGTGTGAGTTATTTAATCTAACTGTATCAAAACAAGATTATATGCTTTGTCAACAACATTATTGATTACCTATGTTTTCTAATCAAATAATAAGATAATACTATTTCAGAAACTTAATTCTTATCTGTGCATTTTCTGTTGTAAAAAAAAAAAATTGACTTATAAGATCTAGTCTTGAAAATCTAGTAACTTATGTCTTGGACTGTTCAGGAGAGGCTCATCAATGTGGGTGATGAGGAAGAGGAGGATGACTTCTTTCTCAAGTAAGTAAATAGTAATTATTTAGGTCCAATATTGAATTCATTATAAAAAAGAACCAATAATATGATTACCATACTTGATTCCAAATGGTTTTCAATATTTACATTTCATTATGAGTTCTGAAAAGATAAAAAAAAATATGATGCCAAAAAAGAAATTATGATGCCAAATGGTGAAAAGCAAGCCCATTATAACAGGTTAAATCATCCTTTTAAACTGCTTAATTTTTTAAATACATGTAAAGCTCAAAATGAACTAGACCTGTATATTTTAGAATTTATTTTGGTTTTTACTCATAACTGAAATGATTAATGACCATAGTTCTGTGAGATTGCTTATGACTCCAACTTTTTAAACTGGGCATTTTAGTGGTAGTAGGTTTTGATACTTTGATTAGGTTATTTGTACATACACTCATTCATAGTACTCGTGCTATTCCCCATTTTGTGTCATTATTTCTTTTCTATTGTTTAAGTACTGATGATGGAATGTAATTTTCCAAAATGTTTGCAATTAAATATGTTCATCATGTTCTTACTTTTTATTTTGAGAATTAGATTTTCCAGAAATTTATCTATTAGAAAAATATTTGATTCATCTCTTTATTCTCTTTTATTACAAGATAATAAGATCAAATGTAAATGCTATGACTGAAATCAAGGAAGCATTACTAATAATAAATAACGTATATAATTATGGTGTATAAAGATCAATTGAAAATTTTTTTGAAATGCAATACTGAAATGGTACATGGAGTGAAAAGCTTTCTACAATTCATTAATATCAATTTCTTAATTTATTATTTGCAAATGCATATATTCACTATGAATTTTATTTCAGAGGAGCTGCTGCAAAAAAATCTGTTCGATTTGCATCTGACAAAATGAAAGTGTAAGTAGCTGCATTTTTAGCAGGCTGTTAAACCTGAAATATAGAAGCTAATTAATGCATTTTACTTGTTCATAAAGTTGCACTTCTTTACACTGGTGAAACATAGATCAGTAATAGAGAATTTCTATATCATCAGTGTTCAAGCTCAAGTGTCTGAAGTAACAGAGGCAATGAGAGACAATGTTGGGCGTCTGTTGGACCGTGGAGACCAGCTGGATGAGCTGAATGCTCGGTCTGACCACCTGGCCAGTACTGCGGACACCTTCAGAACCTCGTCTGTGCGGATGAGAAGGGAGATGTGGTGGCACAGAATGAAGTCCAAACTCTTCATTGGTGGTGGTTGTCTTACCCTTCTGATCATCATAATAAGTAAGCTGCTCACTTGTAGGTAAATGAAAATTTTGTTCTATTTTTCATGAGTATTTACTACATTTTACTAATGACATGCATAATGAAAACCCATACATATTCACTTATTGTTCCTTCCAAACAAAGTACCTCATTTAGTTGTCATTTCATGTGTTCAATTAATTGATGGGGCTAATTTTTTTCAGTTCTACTCGTCATCAAGTATGGCAAGGCATAAAGGTGACCTGGCAGTGCAGGCCAACTAACACCCTACTCCATCACCAGCTCATCCTGGCTGAAGTTATCAGTTTGTGTAGATCAAGTACCGGTGTGGTTTTGATAGTTTTCTTTACTTGTTTTGAACTGATATGTTAGTAATGTGGCTCACATCTCTGGATGGCTACTTACTCTTGAGCTGTTGATGATCTACTGTGCTATCATGGTATGTGTGGTTTTATAAACTTTGGTATGTACATCATCTCCGTTGAAGTTGTCTACTTAAGATATGTTTCTCATTCAAAGCTGTGTACAGTATTCTTCATTTAGGTTAGTGTTTTGTGCTGTTAGTTTTATCAAGGTAAAAATAGGTATTCAAATGACTTATACTACAAATATGTTATAGTTTAAATAGAAAATCAACTGCTGTTACATATTAAAATTTACTGCTACATGTTGATGAGAGTGTAAGTGGTTTAATCTAACTGTATCAAAAGGAAATTGTATGCCTTGTTAACAAGCTTTTATCAAGCCTATAAAATTATTCAGTTGTATAATTGTTTTATTTTAGTTTTGAGTTGCTGAATGACTTCCCTTTTAGTTGAAATAATATTAGCAAGTCTTTATGTTATTGTAATCGACCAGTGGAATTAATCTTGCTACCTGATTACACTCAGAAAATTAGAAGCAATTATTAAACAAATAAAAGAACATCCTCACTTTGATAGGTATGCAGGTACTCACTCGTCGACAAATTTAGAACAGGTGTATACATCAGAATCAGTACCCAGGCTGCTTAGAGCTTAATTAGCATTGCTTGATTGCAATCTATTGTCCATTGAGGTTTGTAGATAGATAGTTAGCTCCTTCTTCTTCTGCTTCTCTCTTTGTGCCACAACTTACTGACCGTGTCCCCAATATAAGTACTTATGTGACTTTTATGGCCTTTTTAGTTAATATTTGAAATATTTTCTATTGATTTTGTAGTTTAATTTATTGATTTTATCTTCAATGGCCAATTAATATGAACTAAGGTATTTTGTAGTGTAAAGTTTTATCATATGCTGAGTAATGAACTCATATTGACAGCATTACATTCCATTCTGTAATTGTGTCCTTCAAGTTTTTAGAAATTGTCAATACCTAGCGAACTGCAATTGTGCTTGTCTCATTCTTTTGATAGCATTCAAATAATGTAAGTAAACATGGTGCACTGGCTCACAATGAGTGTGTTAACATGCAGTAGGCAGGTATAGATGTCCAGTATTTTTAATTTCCATCACTCCAGCATTGCTTAATGTCATTGATGTGATAATTAGTTTTGCTCATGTGAAATTCTTTTGTACTGTTTCTGAGCAGTTTTGAAAACTACTATGTCTAGGTGAATTTATTTTTTTGTTTTTTGTTTAGTTTTTAGACAATACCGTGTTGTGCTTTTTAAGTATTAGTGATACATTCGAGCGTGGGTGATAGATTAATGATGAGTTACGGAATTTCTTCTGTATCAAGTGCTAGCAACTTTATTTTGAGTGTCTCATTGTTACTTCAGTTCTGTTCAAATGAAACACAGTACATCATTTCTTACCCATGAATGTTCACCCGTGTTCCGAGATCCTCACAAGTAAATGTAATAACTGAACACGAATCAGCCTGTGAAAAGTTCCACGTGAGTCTGCATAGCATGTGCAGTGTACTTTCACACATGGTGACGTATACTTTCGAGTGACGAGTCTGTACACAAGGTGCCTGGGTTTGTACAGCAGAGTCTGTACACAAGGTGCCTGGGTTTGTGCAATACTCTGGAATGAGAATGATCTTTATGCCAAGAGTCAGGAACTTTTTGGCTGAGAGAGCCTGGGTGAGTACTTGGAAATGAGCGATCTGTTCTATAAGTTGTGGCATTGATACACTGCGACCTTGTCCTCTTCAGACGTGTGTGCTCACCACCGACCCGAGCATGCTAACAATACAACTGCCTCTACCGTTTCAGACTTTTGAGCATTCGATTCGATCACAGGAAAATTGCAGAATCTCGACAACTCCTGAGCTTCGCAATGAAATTTCTACTTTCAGTGTGAGATAGAAAGAAGTTACTGAGGCACTTGTGTTACCAATAGCTTCCTACTTTTACTGAAAGATCCATCAAAGTCAGTTTTTTTAAACTGATTTGCGTTAGAGCCCTGCAGTGCATTTTAACACTGAATGCAACTCAAAACGTGCATTTTTCTGTGCAAAATGTCAGCTATGATTGATTTGCGATCCAGGTGGGCGTCAAACGAATCAGATGTGGTTCGCGAGTCATAGGTGGTTGCCGACGAGGCCTGCGCTGCCCAACATTCCTAGCCCCTAATGTCGCATACTTCGACCCAAGTTTTTCAGTCAAAGCTACTCTCTGCAATGCGCTGTGTGGAGCTCAGACGTAATTTGAAGGAAGTAAATTTCTGCTTTGGAGACGAAGTTTGTGATTTTTGTTTATGTATGGTAAGAAAGATTGTGTGAGTTATTAATGTATTGTTCTTATTTTGGTCAATTCTTCACCGTCATTATTCCTTTCGTGGCTTCTTAAATTTTTTTTTAGGTGTAGAATTACTGAATATGAATTTATGACTCGTGTAAATAAAGTAGCATGATCGTTATATTAGAATGTTTTCTGGCCAATGCCTACGTTTAATTTGTCATTGTATTTTACCATTTTGTTTATGTATTCATTTATGGTAATGAATAGATAGGAGCATGACTGTCAGTTCGATCTCCTATTAGTAAATTATTTTTGTAACTCAAATGCCGGTGCCTCAAAGATTTTCGCTAGTTTCCAGACCGATCTTACCGACATCGATGGAGTCTATTTGCACTCCAGAGTGGCCGAGCCAAATAAAGAAGCTTTTCCGAACCCCAAGGGACGTTGCGGCATATCAAGGAGGAATACATTTCATTGCTTGAGCAATTTAAATTTTAGTGCTCGGATTCCTTTTAGTGCTCGAAGTGATATTGAACTGCAATAATTGTAAATTGCTTTCGATCGATTTCGGTGATGCCATGGTACATGAGAGTTCCAACTGAAGGCATCTCACGGAGCTTTCGATGGGATACATATCACAATTTCAGAATTTTACTTGCAAATGTAAAAATTCAGGCAGTGTAAATTAAGGCGAAACAAAATTTTTTACAGACAATGCATTATTTTTTGTTGAAAATTGCGTAAATCTTATTTCCTTTTAAATACGTATTTATTAAAGGAAACGCATGTTCGTAAGTCTTGCCAGCGTCCTTGTTCTCATCCATCTAATTGCCAGCAAGGGACACCTGTTTACCGTGTTCACATCGTTCTTGTATCTGATATCACATCAGTCGATTTACAATATGGCCTATTATACTTCAACTGCCCGCTTCAGTAATCGTTTTCTCCAGTGTGGAATCTCGGTGTGGTATACATATACAGGGTGACGAAAAAAAAGGAAACCCATTTTTAAATTAGAGTATTTTACGAACTATTAATGCTAGGCCTTTTCTTGGAAAACTGTGTGA
>VOMN01091990.1:0-23272 GCA_014899125.1 Orchestia grillus
ACTAAAAAATAACTATTAAGCGTCACATTTTGACATGTACGTGGTGATTCAAGAAAAATGGGCCCGAAAGGCCACAGATCTCACAGGCAATGGGGACCTGGAGAGAAAGAATGAATACCTCAGACTCTCACACCTTTGTTATATCGAGTGCCCACATCCTCAAGCCGGCGGACGGACCCGTGCTGCGCGACGACGCTGCCATAGAACAGGCTTGATACACATTTCTGTGGGGTCTACACGAACATTTAATGATTCTAAAATTCTAAAACGAGGGGTAGTTCGTATTCAAAGTAAAATATGATAACCAGAAGGTTCATTTAACCAGTATTCCTCCATAAAATATTGAAGAAAGCCTTAGTATACAAGAAATCAGGTGTTAAATCTCTCCAGGCGTAGTAGCGTCGATTGAAAGAAGTTGCGTCGAGGATGGCGTCGGTGTGTCGGTACGAGATGATGTTTGGACACGAAACCGGCCTATGTGAATTTGATGTAGATATTTCTCTCATTTTCCTTACCCTCATCGTTGAATAGATATGCCTTTTTCAGGACGATGATATTGTTCTTTATCTCGTATCCGTTCCGATGATGTGTGCCTCGTAGGATCACAACAAAATCCCTCCATGTTCAAAGAGACGAGACGTCCTCGTCTCGTAAGTCGTTCCGTGGCACATAGTAACGACTATTCCGTCCCAGAGTGAAGTTAATCGCGGAAAAGGATAACCGTGAGTGTCACAAAAAGGTTTCCTTATACATTACCCAGCGAAGCCACTTAGAACTACGAACATTCAGGAACTGCAAATTCCTGTAGTCGTTGAATCCACACATCATTGGACACGTCAGAGTCTGATTGTCAGGAAATTTAATGAGGAATCACACCTTGAAATACAAACGACCCCTCGATGATAAATAAATGCCCGCAGGCTGAGCACGTCACACAATGACGTCACGGACCGAGTTCCTGGTAAAAGTGACCAATCCTCCAGGCGTCCCTAAGCTTTTGGGCGGCGCCCGCGACCTACAGTTAGGGTTGACTCTTTTACCGTATCGATACTGGTACGTCGAGATCTTTACGATTATTTATATCTTAATCCTAAAATAGAGCGTAGCTAGCATTCATATTTGAAAGAGATTACAGAGGGCTTGTCTGACTGATAGTTCTCCTTAATATTCAACAAAACATTTACATATACACAGAAATATGACATTACAAGTTCGGGGCTTAGGGATGGGCGATGGAGAGGGCGTAGCCAGCATGATATTGGGCCCCAGCCCCCACAGGGCCCCGCTCCAAGCTGCAGGGTCCGGCGGCTCTACAGGGCTAGTCGTCGGACACCCAAATGGTGTCTGGAGAGTAATGTCCAGGTCTAACAGCTTTGTTTTCCCAGAGGTAATTTCCTCGGAAGCAGCTCCTTTGCTGCGATGCTGGCAAATAAAGAGGCAATGCATACATTCGGGCCGGAAGATTCAGCACATAGACCTTAATGGAGTTATCACGCGCTCGTTGTGCTCAACAGATGGGAATGAAAATCGGAAACAATTTGCCATTTTTAACTGCGGTGTCCTTCTCACTTGAAGTTAGAAAAGAACACTGAGGAAATTTACGACATGTCTTGCAATGTAGCTGCTCTTTTATGTATAATGCATGTTACGTAAGCACTCAACTTCACTATTAGGACCCCGCAATATCTTTCCCGTGCATACCACTTACCGACAGCTACGGATCAGTAAAATTTATGTTGGTTAGTGGGATGTTGCAGTAGTTTGCAGTTTGAGGATTTGTTTAAACTAGTTACATATGCATCACATGAAGGCTTCATTGTGCTTTAATGCTACCCATCAACCTACTGGCATTGCTTATTGTCAGCTCTACAACTGCTGCGTACTGGTTTACTGTTGTTGCGTCCTGGTTTACTGCTGTTGCCTACCCATCTACTGGTGTTGTCGACTGGTTTACTGTTTTGGATACTTGTTTACGGTTGTTTTTTCAAACTGGTTTACTGTTGTTGCGTATCGGTCTACTGTTACTGCATACTGGTCTACTGTTGTTGCATACTGGTCTAAAGTCGTTTCGTACTGGTCTACTGTAATTGAGTCCTGCTCTGCTGTTGTTGCGTACTGGTGTACTGTTATTGCATTCAGATCTACCATTGTTACCTCTTAGTCTACTGTTGTTGCGTAATGATCTAATAGTGTTGCGTAATGGCCTTCTGTTGTTGCGTCTTGGTCTACTGGTGTTGCGCAATGGGCTACAGGGGTTGTGTACAGGCCTACCAGTTTCGAGTACCTGTTGTTGCCTAATGGCCAACTGATCTAGGGAGTTACCGCCCTAGAGATCATCCTCTGCCGTTTAGACGCTGCATTCCCTCTTTTATTTCATCACGGCTGGAACAGCATGAAAAATACGTGGATTCACGCGCTCATTTTTTAAAAGCCCCAGCAAAGAGGCGTATTTTTGCAGTGCGAGAGCTTAACGTATTTTCGTCGGTCGCTCTTGTGAGCCCTGACGGCTTCTGATAAACTATGACCGATCCGGCGGCGCGGCTCTGGTCAGCCCGCTCACCCTCTCGACACAGCGCCGCCTCAGTTTCTTTCCAGTCCAGAAAACGTTGCCCGCTCATTTCTACGGTCGGAATTCTAAAGATTTTGGGATGGGTGAAACTCAGTCTTTAGGTGTAACACGTTCAAACGAACCCGCCACTCGCGAATGATGTGCCCTCAGTTTATCAGTGTTACTGATTAACTGCAGCTCTGCTAGAACGAACACTTAATAAAGTATATTGTAATGACTTTAACCCCCCGCTGAATGGGGATCAATTGATCGCTCAGATATGAGTGAGCGATCAATCGATCGTTCAGACACGAATAATAAGTCGATCGCTCACACCTGAGGGGACTGCAAGTCATTACGAACAAATTGGCAGTTTTCAAAAGTTTTACCTGACGTTTATGCGTTTGATGAAATGAGAACAGCGCTCCTTGGCGGTCACTATCTTTTGAATGACATTAACGCGCTGCGGAAGACCTTCGATATTTTCTTCAGCATCTCAATTTCAATCACAGCGTTTCACCGAGTCTTGTTGTTATTATTGTGTCAGTAAAATCAAATGTGAGATGGAATGAGAACTTGGAACACATGACTTTTTCGCTTCTTTCGCATGCCGTACTGTTCGACTTCTCTCATATTCTCCTGAACATTATTCCCTTTGCTGTGTTGCTGCTGGGAACCTTCGCACGGTATACAATTTTCTAGATTTTCCAATGTATTGTGTCTCTACATGCTGCATCATATGTTGTATGTACGTACGTAGGGTAGAATTTCTTGAGGTATTTCTATGCAGCTCTTCTGTAAGAGTAAGGTAGGCAATTTTGAGTGGCATCCAAGAGGAGGTTTGAGTGGCGAGCAGAAGAGGAGGTTTGAGTGGCGAGCAGAAGAGGAGGTTTGAGTGGCGAGCATAAGTGGAGGTTGAGTGGCGAGCAGAAGAGGAGGTTTGAGTGGCGAGCATAAGAGAAAGTTTCTCAGTTTTTTTATTTCTGAAGCCTTGTTTTCAGTGTGCTGTGAAGAGTATCATTCATGATTGCGTTCTCACATAAATAATCTTCACGTATGGAAACTCTTTTCTAAGGCGAAGTTTAACGAATTGATATTGCTCTATTCATCCTCATCGAAGGCTGTCTAACTCACATCAGCTACATGTCTGCTTCACAGGCTTCAGCATCTCACGATTGAGCCTGTTATAGTCCGACTCAAGAGAGATTCTTGTTGCCTTAGAGATTCTGGTGCTTTTGGTTTCCTCGCCACAGACATAAATACTGATGACGAAATTCAGTGAATGAGAAAAATGATGTTCTCAAGGAACTCAACATTTAAGATCAAACCTGCAATTCTGGGACTGATTTCCATCCTCACTTGACTTATCATGTGAAATTCACACACACACATAAGCATACACTCACACAGATGCACACACACACACACTCTGTCAAGAGAGGCATCAGGGTGCAAGCACCGTTGTGCGACGCAGATAACAGACCAAACTAAAGCATAACTACGTCGAACACAATCTGGGGTGAGTCCTTCTCCGGGCAAAGTTAGGTAGGTGCAGATGCTCTCTTGTACCCTCACGCAAGCACAACCAGCCCTTGATCAGTACAAATGATGTGTCAATAGAAAGCCTTGACGAGTAAAGCCGATTTGTTCGACTGATCAGAGCGCCTGTAGTGCTTCCCGTCGCTCATACTAAGGGATCTGAGAGGAGGTGTTCTGAGTAATTATTGCGGCAAGGGCAGTAATGTGCCAGCCAATTATCTCTCGGAAATTAAGGTATTTCGTCTGGTGAGGAGAATTTTTGGCAAAGTAATTACTTTCTGTTGGAAACTGAGGTATTTCGTCTGGTGAGGAGAACCAGTGGCAAAGTAATTATTTTCTATAAGAAATTAAGGTATTTCGTCTGGTGAGGAGAATCCTTGGCAAGTAATTATTTTTTCTTGAAAACTAAGGTATTTCGTCAGGTGAGGAGAATCCTTGGCAGGGTAATAATTTTCGTTTAGAAATCAAGGTACTTCGTCTGAAGACGAAAACCCTTGGCAAAGTAATTATTTTCTTCATGGAATCAAGGTATTTCGTCTAGTTAGAATCCGCGTGATTATGTAGCCCAGTGACCAGCTGAGCAGCGTGATCTAGCGAGCAGTTCAGTCTGGCACAAGACTTGTGCTGCGCGAGTTTCCTTTGCATTTGTTCTCGACCTTAATTAGAGCGTATTGCATTGCCCCATGTACGTATCACTGCACTTGACTGTCGCAATTAAGAGGCAAAAATGTACCCTGCCCTCGGGTCATGCCAGAAATTGATGTCGCTGGATAATTTGAACACTTTATTTTAGCACTTCGTTAGATAACTCCGCTATTACATTTTACCTTTCCGGACTCACTAGAATCATGTAATTACCATTTAAATTTATTCTGTGCCTCTACATGTGGCTGAGAGCCCGCACTACGAGCTTATCTGGGGGAAGTTCTGGCCATAGGGCAAAGGTGGGAGAGTTCTCCATGCACAATCTCACGCACGCATCTCCATCTGAGCTCACACTAATGGCCTCAAGTCGCACCTCGTCTTGATGGATCGCTGTCAACTGCAAATGGAGGCGATTTTTCTCAGGATAAGCAACGGGAAGTTTGACTCAAATTTACTGGTATCGTTTAGCAAAGTATCACATCTCAAATTGGGTTGACGATTTTTCATGGTGGGATTCATATGGAAGAGGACGATGCTGAGCTGGTGAAGTTCGAGACTTTATTATGAGGGATTTCGGGAACGTCATTTGGGACGTCGATGCTGGCGAGTCTGCCTGGATGTGTGCTGGGCTCAGAAGGGCGTTCCTCCGAAAGCCTACGTCAGAGCAATGGCTACAATGCTGAGAAACGGGATCCATTTATAATGCATCGCTTAATTAATGAGCTTGCATGGAATACAGTAATAATCCCATGCAGGTATTTGCGATGATATCTGAATGAGGTTACTCATATCTCAGGGGTCCAATTAGGATTCGCTGAAACTAATCCTTTCCTAAGTATTTTTCCACAAAATACCCCGAAGGAGCGCTTTGCTGCTCTTTACTGCGGTTTACTTTATTCTCGATTACTGTATTTCATGCAGGCGCTTCTTTAAGCATCATTTGTGTCTTACGAATGTGCAGAATATTTTTACAGCAAATGTAAAGGACTGACGAAATAGTAGGAAACTAAACTTCAAGTCAAAATTAAGAGACATTTTTCGTAGATGTATGGAACTTTGTCTATCTATATATCAGCTTTGGCCCATCGGCTTGCTGACTTTCTTCTGCGTTCATTGCTTAAATGATTCACAAGAAGTGTGAAGGAGCTTATGTACTTAAATATGTTCTTAAGCTCCCGGACCATAATATGTTATCCATATTCGTAAAATTGAGCACAGTTACTGTGGGCTATCATACTGGAAAAATTTGGTTACAACTAAGTGTAAGGAAATTTATACACAGCATGTTCTCAATTCAAAATGATTATTAGCATATATAAATGAGAAGTCATCATCATATTGCCATTACCAAACAATGGAAACATAATGTATTTTTACTTCTCCTCGAATTTCGTAGGAAACTAAACTTTCATTGCAGACGTTGTGTACCGTCTGTTTGACACCAGTGTAAAGCTCCTGCGTAATTGTGTCCCGAGTAAGTTTTATTCAATGGAGGACCCTCGAAGAAGGCCTCTGAGGATGGGCCGCACTCTTGTTGCTGCCACCACGCATCCTCTTGAGGTGTACCCCAAGGAGCAGTCGCTGGCACTCAAGAGTCTTGGTGACTCTCAAGAGTTCTTCGCGTCAGACATCGAGATGTTCATTAAAAGAATCCATTATCCGAGAAGGCGAACAAAAATACGCTCAGGAGAACTTTCGGAGTTTTTCAAGAGCTTCCCGGACAGGATTCTCGAAACAAGTGATGGGCGGTTGATTCTTTCAACTTGTAGCGTTTTTCACCTAAAATTTTTACCATGTAGTGTTTGTCACTGAAGTTTTTCAGAGCATAGCTTCTTACACCGGGGAGCCATCTTGGCGTTTAGACATAATGAAATGGGGAATATTTTTGAGCTTTGCAATTAATTGACCTACAATGCTTAAAAGTGAATACGACCATGATTTTTCGTTTTAGATTTGAGTGCGATAGGACTAGAGGATTAGGTTTTTAGGAGTGGCAGAGAGAAATTTAAAGATCAAAACGTGGAAGATGTAAAAAGTGATCCCATATAACAGCTGCCGCTCAACTGGGTGGTCTCTTCTCTGCACATTTTGTAATTCATCCTTTCCTTTCGCTCGGCGCCAGACCATTGCCGATGCAAACAACTGAAATCTCTTTTTAATTGTCGTCCTGAAGTCTTTGTGCCGAGCAGACACCCATGGTGAGACGAAGAGGATTAAAGGACTTACGGAAGTATTTTTTTCTGCTCTAGATGGGTTGGCCAATGTCATTTTAGCGATGTCGCTTGTGCTCCGTTTTTGGCGCGATATGTGCCACGTCACCTCGACAGAGACTGAGGATGACACGCTCTCAGCCCGAGTAACGACCTCCATTGTCTAAGACGTGCGCCCTACATCCTTAAGGGCATACGGCCATACGCGCTTCGTGCTTGATCTTCGATTGAGTTTACTGAGTGCACGATTACTGGAGCTCAGTATAGCACTTCTAAATTGGTCCTTGCAAGTGTGAGATTACTATAGTTTAGTACTTTGAAAATCTTCAGCTGAGTTTTGTGAGTGTACTATTACTGTACTTCAGTATAATACTCGTACATCGATTCCTGGGAGTGGCAGATTACTAGATTTTATTTCTGCTATCGTTGATTGATTCCTGTGAGTGTGCGATTGCTGTAGTTTAGACCTGAACTCTCTAATTTATTCTTGTGATTGTTGTGCAACTATTGTAGCTTAGCAGTACGTGATTAAGTTAAACATTTTATCTTGCTGCTGTGATTATTTTCCAATGCAATTAAGTTTGGCGTGAGAGAGACTCCCGCAGATTAGCTAGTTAATCACCGACAAGTTGAATTTTTTTCTTCGAAAATTTGGGCAGTGCAATATTTTGAACTTCAATTTTGGCTCCTCATTGTTAAATCTGTCCTCGTTAATTTCATTTTCACTACCCTGGGAGCTGGGGACCACTTCATTGTTCTGGCATCGGCGATTTAACTTCGGTTGGCAGCACGAGCTTTGAAATGTTCCCATCGAAGCGCAGCTTTCCAGCAAAAACCGCCGCTTGTGCACTGCTCGCCGTTCTACATACACGACTTCATCTATAAAATTTAGACCCCTCAGGGGACACTCTGTTTACATCTGTGCTTAAACCCAGGTATGGCTATCTCGGGTACCTCACACCCTGTACTTTACTCTTTCATTTCTTGCCTATGGACTTGGACCACAAGTTTATCCTTCACGTGCCCTTAGATTTAGGCTTAGCATGCTTGGGCTCAGTGGTGACGATCGCACACTTCGCTGGTACGACCGCAAGGAAATTATGAGGGAGAGACCCACGATCGCTCATCCGGCCGTCGAGGTGTCTACTTGTGCTGAAGATAGATGTGGTCCGGCCTCAGGACACTTCCTAATTTTCCATGTTAAGCTTACGAACTTTAGTTCTAGAACTCTAAATTAAGCTATCTAACTTGAGTTCATCAATTAACTTTGATTCATCAACTCGTACGAACGAGAAGTTATCTACAACTCTTTCGGAGAATGCGATCGTATTGTGAATTGATTTCATGTGCTGCGTGTCGAAGTGTACTGCCTTTAAAGGGCACTATAAATTACTTCTCCGTAGCCTCAACGCGGACGTATCGCTGATGCATCTGACATGAGTCCGTCCATATCAAACCTCGATGAATTTTAAATCTTTTCAGGCTTACTTGACAAAACAAGTCTAAGCGTAAAGAGATGACGTGCACCGAAACGCTGATGATGGAATGTACATGAGTTCATTGAGTTTATCTCACTTTAGAGCAATGGAGGTTTTTCTTCATGAATGCAATGCATGTTGGTTTCATACCACTTTTCAGTGGGAAATATTCAAGCCAGAACTCGTGCAGGTGTGAAAAGTTCGTTCTCAAATAATGAAATACCCAGCGCTAAGTTATCTTGACTCATTCACGTTCATTTGTACCGGTGATTAGTGAATCAATCGTAGAGGTGCTTTGGCAAATGGCATCCTCATCGCAAACAACAGCAACTTTTCGTGCCGTAGAGAGAATACTCAAAAAATAACTTTTCAATTTTCTGTCCCTGAAACTTTGACGGAAACAATCGGTCAGGGAATGCAGTCCTCGCCAGCACGCGGAGCTCCTGAGGACTTGGAGCTGCCCGTCCACCTCACGGTGAGTTGATGACTGAAATGAAGCGGTTTATGCAGGCCAAATTCGCTGAATTATTATTCAGTTAGGACCACTGGGATATGAAGTCCTGTTCCAACTCTCGTCGAGTTAAGGATGATTTACGTCGATTGCGGTACACTCTTCGAAGATTTACGGAGCTTCACGTAAGCGCCGCTGCGGCGGAGGCCGTGTGCACGCTCTAGAATCGGAGGCGAAGAAAAAGAAAATCCTCGTTCGTTCTGCATTACTGAGCTTGAGATGCGCTCCGATTACGCCGGCACAGAATAATCGCCTTGTTAGTTAACGCATTTATGAATATTTCATTGCCCAGTAAAGACGGACCTGGTTAAAAATCCATCTAGAGTTATACTTCTAACGAGAGCAGTGGCTTCGTCCGTACACGCCCATCGAAAATAAGTATTCAAGCTGATTGGTCGGGAAAGCCATGTTTGGCAGGAACTTGTTACACTTCAAAAAAGGGGCTCACCTGAAATTGTTATTAGTACCGGTTTGTGGCGAACAAGAGCTCCGAGATGACGTATCGATAAACGCTTTCTAGGACAGAAACCAGATAAGAATTCTATTAATAAATTTAATTGGCGAGACTGGAAACCCTGTAAAATCCTTGTTATCTTTTAATTAATTCTGATTTATGAACACTTGAGGGAATTTCTTAGCGTAAAACACGTCCATGGCGTCAAAAAGGATTTCAAAGGGACAGCTGATGAAGCCGAGCGCTGGTTCCCCGCCCTGAAGGGCTGACAAATTAGCCTTCAGTGGTAGCCCTGACAGCTAACTGCGCATGATTGAGGGCCTGGTGATTAGTTTCAATTCGGCGACATCTCTTGCCTTGCTTAGGCAGGCGTAATTGCTGTACATGAGGCCGAAGTCGCTGCTCTGGTGCTGCACGTGAGGCTGCAGTCGCTGCTCTGGTGCTGCACGTGAGGCCGAAGTCGCTGCTCTGGTGCTGCACGTGAGGCCGCAGTTGCTGCTCTGGTCAAATTGACGGACCTATGCGCGAACACTTTCCCGCTACAAGTAATTACATCCCCCTTGCATGTACCACGGCAAGAACAGACTTTTGCTTCACTGATTTAGAAGGACCGTTGCCAGTGATGTGCACACACACACACAATAATGCTCCCCAGCACGCCCATACAGAAATATCTTCGCTCGAGCAGCAGCGGGCAACCGCAACGTTTGGGAATCTTGATTGATGTGACAACGACTGAGTCTGGGCAGGGTGATGTTAAGGGAGCAAGGCATCACTGCTGTCAGGGTGATGTTTGGGGAGCTAGGCATCACTGCTGTCAGGGTGATGTTTGGGTTGTGTGATGACCGAGGTCCCAGTAACGTGGGAAGCCATTCAGAGGTAATAACGGGGTGCCAGTAACACAGGAAGTAACTGTAGAAGTAATAACGGAGTGGTAGCATTGCGGGGAGGGTCTGGGGTTTATTTTGGGGTACTAATATTGCGGAGGCAAACCGTTTGGGGTGATTTTTATGAGCAATGGGATGGCGCATTTCATGAGTTTGACTATGCGAATTTTTTTCAAGAATTGAGAGTGTTGAAGGCAAATATTGCACTGGATGCTTTGTATTTAGCATGAAACTCAGACATCGTGAGGATGGTCTACATCGACTAAATGTCTCATAAGTGGAATAACACTAACTACCTACAACACCGATCATTCGAGAGAATTTCATTGCCTGTACTTAGAGTTAACAGTGGTGCGCTAAAATTCAGAATCTTCAAATCACTCAAGACCTAATCCAAGAGATTTTTAAACGCTGTACATATTATAACACTAATTTGTGTTCTGCATTGCTATTTCAACGGTCTTGCACCAGATGTCGGCTGGACTTGTAACTGACGTTCACCATTATTGCTCTTTCCAAGTCCGAATTTTTCGCTGGAGCATCTGTGACTACCTGAATTTTCGGCCAAAGTATTTTTATTAATTGTATCATAAATTCGTTGACTGGGGGGCGAAAAAAATTGACAGGGAGAGTCGCTGTGCTGATCTCACGTCAGCACGGCGCAGCTGCACACGTCGCGAGGTGTGAAAAATTGATACAATACGGAAAAATTGTCGAAATGTCACCATTCAGTAAATGAACCATTTCTTTTCTGACCTCTCAACTTTACGGAATTGTTCAGCTTCATAGCGTGTTGAAACGCAATGAACTTGAGTAAATATCTCATCGTGTGATGGAGTGGCGAAAACATTTCCTTCGAGTGCCGATGAGTAAAGAGATTGGATTCCAGGGAAACGTTCAGAAATGTGTTTTGGAGTGAACATTAAAAACAACTCGAAAAGAATTACTGCGTGACTTAGTGGGTCACTTATTGTGCTAATTCTGTCACTTTTTTCCAGTAGTAGTCGTGATTGGTCATTAGTTGAATAGTGTTCCAGTGGCTGAAGTTATATGTACGTATTGATTTGTGTATCCATTTGATCCGGCATCCGGTATTTTAGCGATGGTCTGTGTATCTAAGTCCAAGAACGTTTGTGTGAATATTTTAAGACAGAATTTTTTCACAAAATATTGCCTTAAAGAAATTTTACAAGCCCCCTTTGTCAAGCACTTCATGAGTGTCGAGCTGTGGTGAGCGTGCTTATTGCTAGTACAAATCTCGTCTGTTGTCTTGAAGCTCTAAAATCGATTAAACTGAAGCACCGATGACAGTCTTTGGCTCAGGACTTTTGAAGTGCACCATGCAAGTCGCCAAGAATTGGTTATCGACTACTATTCGAGCGTTAGAAATCAAGTGAAATTCTAAGGTGATGGAACAATGGAGTAACAAAAATAATTTTGATGTCATTTTGATTGAACCTCGTGAAATGAAACAGTTTTGTACAGAAAAATATGCGTCACTGCAAGCCTCACTCTCGATATTTCAGCCTTTTTTAGTACACGATGTTTGTGCTCGCAATCCTTCCCTTGTTATTCTTTAATTTTGGCTTGCACGAGGATGTTTTCTAGAGTAGCTACTCCGGTCCGCTCAAGCGTGTCTCTGCTTTGAAGTCATGAATATTATCCTTACAGTCAAGTTCCTTTGAGCCTTTGAGCGAGGCTGGCGTGAGGACCGCTTGTCAGAGTGCTCGAATCTGTCGCTTGGAACTGCCCTTCACTCGATAACTCATGCACAACTTGGAAGGAAACGTCGTGGCTGATAACAAATGAGACTGTGTATGTTTGCTAAGGCCGCTCACATACACATAAAATCGCTGTTCATTGCGTTCTGCCAGATGCATGAAGGCTTCAGCTACAGTTCTTTGTTTGGGTGCCTTCACATTGAAGCAACCCGCTTCAGCCACAGACTCAGTCTGATGGAGCACCTCGCTTCAAGTAGAGGATTCTACTCTTTAGGAACGAACAGAGACGCTTTTCTAGGTCATAAAGGAGCCTCTGTGCCCAACGAATCTCTTAATTCCATCTCTTATGATCGCATTCCGGAGCTGCTCGCCCCTGAGGAGTGTCCGGCGGAATGTTAAAGGGTCTCTAATTACGGAAGTTCCTCCTTCGAGCTGCCAACGGCTACATCTGCTCAAACACACCTTCGTCGCAAGCAGCATCTTCTTCGTCACTCTGCGGACTCGTTCCTCAGGGCGAAGAAAGCTCAGTCGTTGATGCGTATCATGGATACCGGTGACTTACATAAGCAGTTATGCTCGACGAGTGCTCGCCTAATGAAGTCGGCCAGATTGAGGCAACGTGACGCCTTGACAACCTTCCGCCTTAGAAGACCGTTGATTCAAATTGCATTTTAATACGACTCAGCGAGCTGGGAAAAGGAAGGAAATAGTTGACGTTGTGGTAAGCTCATTTCTATGCTGTGAGAATATCACAACGTTTACTCTGCACAAAATAACACCGGGTGTTGGAAAGTCATGTTTTGAAATGTTCAGAACTTGGGGATACAATAACCCTCACACTTGAGGACCCTTCCGTATCTGATGCGCCTGTCGCATGAAAATCGATGGGTTGATCATTATGAATCGCTTGTAAGAGAAATGTAGTGTGCCATGTTTCTGTGAATATTTGAAACATTTTACTTGCACCTGTACACACTGTTTGGGATTCTTATGCCAGCTTAGGCGAAGATTGACTTTCCTAATCCTCTACCTTAACCGGACGGGTCCGGGGCCTCGCACTTCTCTCACATCGTTGTTCAAAGGAGGCCACCGAGAGGAGGCACAACTGTCTCAACTGCCTTTTTTAATTTCTGATTCCAAGTGTAACGATAAAGAGGTGACGAGGTTTGAGTATAAAATACTTAAAATTAACGAGTAAGTGTACACGTTTGCGGCCCCTGGCTGACTGGTCAGTCTGAGGGTATAAGTGATAGAACTATGAGTAGTCAATTAAAATACAATCTCATGACTGTGCTTTGAGCATCCTCAATACATACAATCATATGGTAGTATGTTGAGTATCCAGAATATAATTTTATGGTAGAATTTTGAGTATTCAGAATGCAATCTCATGGCATAACTTTGAGTATCCAGAACAGAATCCTAAGGGATAACTTTGAACATCCAGAATACAATCTTTTGGCAGTACTATAAGCATCCAGAATACAATTTCATGGCAGAATTTTGCGCATCCAGAATACAATCTCACGGCAGGATTTTGGGTACCTAGAATACGTTCTCCTGGGAGAATTTTGAGTATCTAGAATACAGTCTCATTCAGGCTGAATCCTTTCTCCAGACGACTGTACTTTATTTGCTACGTTTAATTCTAGTTCTTTCTTTCAACCATTGTGCTTTTTGAAAGTGAGGTAATGAGTATCAAGTAAGTCTCACAGCAGCTTTAGAAAATTGTAAGCACGTAGACGGTATTTTAAATCTCTCCGTTTTTAGGAAGGCGCATCGAAGAATTTAAAATATATCCATTGTTCTTACTGGAATCGCGGCCTCTATGGAAGGTTCCACGACCTAAACACAGCCATTCTCCTGCGCGTGATCAAGATGCAGGGTGAGTACAGCAACACAAGTGTTCATGAATTAGCTAAGCTTAGTCTCAGCTGCGCCTACGGGTCATCAGAGATTGTGTGGCTAGAAAGATACATCAGACTTGGGCAAGAAAGCGGCCATCATCTTGCAATGTAAGCCTTGTCATATTTTGGGTCGGGTTCTTAATGATGACGGAGCGGCCATTGTCTCGGGTCATCTGTCAAGTGGGTAGAGTAAAGTCCTCAACTTCAAGACGTGGACCGTGAGGAGCCCAAATTGCTTCGCTAAAAAGAAGGTCGTCCCAAGTTTACACCTCCAAAAAAGGGGAATGAAAGTTCGGGCTGTTAATGAACGCAGGCTGTCGCACCACGATGAAACAAAATCAGCTGTTGAACTGAGATTGAAGAATCGGTTTGGCTTGGGTCCTGAGAAATATTTAGAACGGTTAAATGAGTAACTTAAATTTCGTTACCAAAAATTTTAACTTTGAATTGTTGATGTTCGCTTGTAAACGTGACACAAGATTTTTCTTCTTGCATTCATTGGAAATCTAGTGTGTACTAATACTGGGAACACAAGTCAAGGAACACGAGTCGAAACCGTAAGTAGTTCAGTTCTAATTTAATTTTCTGAGTAATTGTTATAATTTTTTTAGACACTAACTTCAAGTGAAATGATATTTCAAGACATTCACGAGGTAAGAATAATCAAAATTTGCGGTATTTCAGGGCCGGAAATGACAATTAAATTCAATGACCTGTAGATAGATTCTAAAAGAAGAACTTTATATGGTTTTGACTACTGAGTAATTGTGAAAGCACTGATATATGTTGTAGTTACTCTCAGTCGTGAATTATGGTGGTCTATTTTAATTTACAGAAAATTACTAGTAAAAAGAATAACAAGCTACCATAATTCTACTGCAATAAGCTTAAGCTAAAAAAGCATGTCTGAAGGAGTGGCCACATGATGCACGGTTCATATTTAATTCACGATTCTAAAAATGTTTCAATTCACGTGTATCAAACGGCTCGTCTGGTATCGTGTTTGTGATTCATTTGTTCATTTTGTTTATTTATTCAAGTGCCCTAAATTCACGCAAGAAATGTGCACTTCACGAATAAATCCCCGGTCAGACCAGCACAGTGCACACCTTTTGAGACATGCGAGGTTAATAATGATAATTGGTCAATTTTAGTTAACATTCATATCACAGGTTGCTGCGTAAAGTTTTTAATTGATGACCTTTAGACTTGTGAAAGGCAACGGAAACTTCCAGGAGTGACTGGACGCTTCCGACCTTTCATTGCGGAGTCGTGTCTCGATTTCCGCAGAGGTCCGTTTTGCGGACGACGCTTTCATTTCAGGAGGCGCATAAAAGCTTCGTTGCAACGGCTGCCGAACCATGATGAAACTTTTTCATGCTGCTGCCCCTGAAAATGAAATGAATTATTCCAGCAAATTTTACGACGACTTTAGACGAACAAATGTTTGTCGATTTAGTCACCGAATGACGGCATTGCATCCGGGCCCGATACCCAGAGTTTCGAAATAACTCAGAGTGAAAATTACCATTATTATTGTGAAGCGTTCAGAGCGTGAAGTGATGTTTTCGCTCATGTTGTCTTGCAAAATGACGGTTAAAGCAACAAAGTACACGCAGTCGCTCAAACTATTGCGAAACGAGGTGATTTCTTCCGTAGGTTTGCGAACATTTGCACGACGTGAGAATTTTTCTTCCGCGTGGCTTTTTGAGATGCGAGTGCTCTTCTGCAGATATTACACGGTACTCATTAAATACACAGAATTGCCAGGTCTAATCCAAAATCCATCGCATTCGGAAGTCGTACAGCGGCGGCGTAGCGACTTAGAAGCTTCCGTGAGAGTGAGCGCAGTTTTCAGAGCTTTCGTCGTCGTCTGGAGGGCTGCAGGCGTTAGCCAGGAACAAGGAAGATGAATTGCGGGCTCTTCAAAACAGTGCGCGAGAGGGATAGTCTGGCTGGAGCGATGCACATGTGGGATAGTCTGGCTGGAGCGATGCACATGTGGGATAGTTTGGTCAGAGCGATACACAGGTGGGATAGTCTGGTCAAGCGTTACACAAGTGGGATAGTCTGGCAAGAGCGATGCACAAGTGGGATAGTTTGGTCAGAGCGATACACAGGCGGGATAGTCTGGTCAAACGTTACACAGGTGGGATAGTCTGGCTAGAGCGATGCACAAGTGGGATAGTTTGGTCAGAGCGATACACAGGTGGGATAGTTTTGATTTCAATTCTACTGCAAATAAAATCTCACGTATAAAAAGGCTTCTCTATCTCCCAGGTTCCTGCAACTTGCAGCCAAAATACTTTTTATTTCATTGGGACACATCTTGCGCATATTCGCGTTGCTGCCCTTTACTGGTTAACTGTCAGGCGTTTGATATTTGCGCCCCTCCGTTGGTTATGTATACTATCTTCAAAGTTTCTCGTGCATAGTTTGATATCATTTCTGTGTCCGTATTGCAGATGGAAAACATTTTGGCTTTAAGAATGCAGAACGTGAGCATACCCGTCATTAATTAAGAAAAATTTTAGGTAAATTATCTGAAAATTAACTGTTGCAAGTTGTTTAGTACAAACACCAGTTTTAAGGTCTAAAAAATGGAACGCGAAAATATCGTATATATTATTACGTAAGTGTGTATAGTGACTTACAGGTATATCTCTCAATACGGAAAATTTAAATGGATGAGACAATATTTCTACTAAGAGAAGAATTTACACCGCAGTTTGGAGTACTGCCAATATAAATTCATTATGCGTCTACCTCATCTGTAAGAAATTTAATTTTCAGGGCAAAGAGAATTACTAACATAATCAATAACATTAAAATCGTTGAAATAAAACGTTTCGGATGTTAAAAAATTCATTCTCGGTGTCTGAACGACAAAAAGTCTTCCGTGAATAAGCTTTTTACAAAGCAGTGAGAATAAAGCAGTACTCGAAAACATACGCGATAAATGTAAATATCTAAATCCCTACATCGTCTAACCTTAAAACATGTATAAATTTATGGCACAATGACGAGTTTCACTAGAGGACCATATTTGTTGATTTTAGAGCAGAATTTAAAAATGCACAGACTCTAAAATGCGCAGGTCAACAATTGCGCAGACGGAATTCAAAACATTAAAATAATTCACTTTTAAATGGTTGATCTTTGGTTAGGAAACGTTCTCTAACAGATGAGGTAGACTGCTTTGCGAGAGTTTGTCCTGTTCGGACAAACCTACAAACCTTCCAGTTTGTCCCTTATGCTGAGACAAATCTTCCTTAATACGAGTGATTGGAGGGCAATGCTCCCAATACAAGATTGTTTGCAGCAATCACACGTATGTTTAAACGTTTGTGTTTTGGCAATTTGAAGGTTTGTGATCACGTTGATACTTCTTTTTATCATCCAAATTCCTTATTATGAAAAAATTTAGTTATCCAACGAATCTTGCTGATACATGAAAGGAGAGATCTTATGTGACAAATTTTTTCATGTTGGACGTGTTAGGCTTGGCAAATTCTCTTCTTGCAGCCTGAAATGGCAGTTCATGTACAGTTCGAAACAATGAGTACAACTTAACCAGGCAATCATGAAGCATTCGAGCTGTGAATGTCCAAACTTACACACGAGCCCGCTTAAAATTTTTAAAAACTTAGTTCACTTCGAAGGCACTAATCCAGGTAGCACATTTCGTAACGAATGTCCAATATTAAAGGGCCTGTGCAGGGTCGCAGCACTACGCCTAACTTGCGCGATTACAAGCGAATCTCTCTCGCGGTTTGACTAACATTGTAAAAAATAAAACGTTTGAGGAAAACATTTTTGAAACCTCGCGCTCGTTTTCAATCTTGTTAATGTGAAATAGAAGACAAGAGAAAGAAAGACTCATTCTTTACCGTCTATATTTATGTTCTCAATTCCACCGCCGACGCCAGAAGGACGACATCGTTCTTGGTGCCAGAGTGACAGCGCCTCCTCTACACAACATGCCTTAAATTTTATCCTCTACCTCGGAATTTTAATTAATTTGTCAGCAGCAAAACTGGACGTTAAACTCGAGTACATTTTCGCGTAACGACGAGCTAAACTTTGTTCGAAGCTGAAAATGGCTCGCCGCAGGAAATATTAAAGGCATTTTCACGTTATTCTGGAGTTAAGGAACGGGAATTTCGACGAAGACTGTTACCTGTGCTCAACAAATTACGGGGCGAGAATTTGTTAACATTTCGCGTGCGGTCGCTTGAAATGACTTCTGCGTGTGAAGCTCCGAGGTTGTGGGATAGCAAATGTTTTAAAGAGAAGCGTAGCTACTTTCGCCTTTCGATTAACCATATTTACTCTTGTAATTACTCTGCGTTCTCCCCTTTACTGTGTGGCAGCGTATTTTGTTGAAGATAAATAGAGGGTTTCTTGTAAAGTTGTATTCTGTAACGAAAAACTGCTGGCTTGAAATGCCTTGTAAATTATGGACGCATCGCAATTTTCTGGGAAGTGTTGTTATTCTCTAAATTATCTACGGAGCAAGTCCAGCTAGGAGCACGCCTTATTGCTTCCTCCATGCATCAAGGTCTGATGGGACAATGCGGATGAAATGCCTCCGATAATAACACTGAACACATTCAGATTATCGGGACAGAACACCTATCCTCCATTGCGTGACATGCTCATTATGTGACATCCGTCACACATGTGACAAATCGCTATGTATGCGTGATATCCGTTACACTATGTGACAATGCACAATGCAAGGTGGGCCACAAAAAGTTTCCTGTTTTTCAAATGCATACAACTCCGTAACTAATGGCCGTAGAAACTTATATATGGCCTCGTCTTCATTGTTATTCAGTGTACTTTTATCAGATTATACCATTTTGCATTGATAGGAATAGTTCTCGAACAGATAAACGATGAGTGAGAGTCGTTTTTTTGCCAACGCACGAGGGCAATTCTTAAGACACAATCTATGTTTTTAATGAATAAAAGTAGTAAATGTGCAATACAAAAAGAGAAACAATGAAGATAATAAACTTTTTAAATCAAAATTTTCACTTGCTTCGCAAACATTAGAACATACTGTTTTCATTATAACCAATAACCACGTTGGTTTTCGAGGTAATTTAGACATCGGACTCTCATTCCTAACATTGATTATTTAATAGTTTGTGGATAGCTTCTAAGTTTTTTTTTAATTCATTAAAGCCCCCCACCTGCAGCCAAATCGTTAAAAACGCAATTTTTATTGCTTTAAAAAATTAAAAAGCATTTTATTGCGGAAATTAAAAACAAGGATCTGGCAACAGGTCAAAGAACAAGGCTCCGACAAAGGCTTCTAAGTTCATTAACATTTAAATGATGCGAAAATTCAATTCTTCAATGTCCTGGGTAGGTGTTTTTAAAAACATTATTTTTTAGGAGACCACAAAGAAAAAATCACACGGAGTGCATTAGAAAAAAAAATTCTAGTACATTTAGAAATGCTCTCGATCGCGCAATTACGACAAAAACAGCTCTCACTTATCACTCATCTGTTCGGGAAGTTTTCCTATAAATGGAAAATGGTTCAAACTGATGAAATTAAATTGGATGGGGGTGAAAATGAGACTTTTTAGAAGTTTATACGGCCATTAGCTGCGGAGTTATAGGTAGTTAAAAAAAGGAACATTTTGTGGCCCACCTTGTATGTGACATCCGTTGCACTACGTGACAAAACACTATGTATGACACCCGTTACACTATGTAACAAACCATCATGTGTGACGCCCTTTACACTGTGTGTTAAAATTTAAGTTGTGTCAGTTTCCAGTGTTAGGACAATAATTTCACATTTCTTCATAAAAAACATAATGAAAGAAAATTTGGTGCTAGAACTTGGCTTTTTTGGTCCGGTCAATATGCTTCTCTTCGATATACACAGTACCAGCAATCAAGATAGTGAATGTACACATAACGCAAAAGCAAAATTTTTTAGCATATGTGAACTCATTCTGTTATTGTACAATAAAAATTGAAATAACGTTAAATTTCCAGGAACAAGAGTCCTGTTGAAGAATGTTATCTAAAAAAGTAGGAAAATGGCCCGTGAGGGCAAAGAGGTTAAGGTGCAGATGCCCCTTCCCTCCCTGCAGGGCTGACTCCAATGAATGCACGGAACATTTAAAGTACATACATTCATTATATTCAGTTTATCCATAAAAAGAAAAAAAGCTAAAGGAAAGGCCTCGCCAAGTCTCTTCATCGTGGGAATTTTACGGATGACGACACAAGATTTGTATCCCGTGGAAGTTATCAGCCGCCACCCACTCGAAAAACAACACGCCTGTAAACAGTGAGCAGCTGGAGCCCTGTGTGATGCTCTCGTTTTGTATGACAGAAAGTCGACAACTTCGATGGAAATTTTCCCAACTGAATCGTAGGAGAAATGTTATTCATGAAATATTTTTTTTATTTCTAAGAGGCAGTTTTAAAGTGATTTTTTATAAAAAGTGGTTGAGTGTATAGTCTTTTACAGCTGTGTTAGCAGTTCCGGCTAATTTTAGATTATATATAAGAGGAATTTTCCTCGACTCTGGGGTACTTGAGAGAACTGCTAAATCATTGACTTTGTTCAATTTCTCATTCTAAATTTTAATGATAAAAATGTTCACCATCTTCGAATGGGCCTCAAGAAAGTGCTGTCAAACAGCATGCTGTACGTGAACATTAGTGTGCTAACACGAACAACTCTTTCCCTGTGTAACTTTTGAGTTAATCAGAAACATGGCCTCGCTCTACCAGATATAATATGAATGTCATGTCCGATTATAGAACGAGCGTCGGTGGAGTTGTTTTCACCAGTGTTAGTTTGTTGTGTGGAACCCTGGGATGATTATGCCAGATCGAGAGTACTACATTGACCTGAAATTCTCAGCCTAGAATTCGTAGCTATCAACATCAGTTTTTGAAACACCGATCAGGACAAGTTGGAGCGTCCAGGCGAGCGGTAGGCTGGAGCAGTGCCCAAGCGTGCCGACAATGGCGCCTAAATGAGGCCTCCAGCACCTCGATACCTGCTGGGGGTTGCCCACTGATACACTCCAAGGGCTCTTAAAGCTCGCGTCCAGCTTATCTCGAGCCTCCATCGTAAATGTTCGAGAGAAATCAGCTGCGCGGTGAAGCTTGCCTGCTTGCTTTCTCACGGACCGCACGACAGAAATGAATTGCCGACTTTCGGTGTGCGTCCTGGCTTACTGGAGCTCAGGTGTGCTGTGCTGGTGGAGTGCTCTCGCTGGAATGGCTGAGCATTGCGCCCTGGTGCATGCTTAGAAAGTTTGAATACAATCAATGTATGTTCGGTAAACTCCTACACAATTCGCAGATCGTGATCTTCTTTCGAACGTTTGGAAACTCGCATGCCGCTCTTTTCATTGATATCTACAGGGAATTTTTACCTCGAATTTCAGGATCCCCTATATTCTTTTAGGGCTTTTAAATAAAATTCTAGATTTTTGACTTGTTGGGTGGCCGTTTGAGGTCTGACAGATTCACAATAACTGTGGCGGAAGCATTTTTCAGTTTGCATTCGAACAATTGTGTGTTTTTTTACGCATTGGTGCATGACTTTCTAGCAGGCACAAAATGACAATATTTCCATACATTTCCGTAGAAATGCTTGTTTCATAAAATGCTCAGCCACATTGAAAATAATTTATTTCTGACATCCGTTCATACTTTAGCAACTCAACTATAAAAGCTGAAACAAATATAAAACAAGTTGCTAGAGGTGTTGGTGATTAAAATGACCGAAGTTCACCTAACAATACGATTCCACTTTCCTCTGAGTGTACTGAAGTGACCCTTCCTGTTTGCTTTAATTTTGGATTCGCAGTAATGAACCTACAATCTTCTCACTGCGTCGTCATGTTGTAGCATGAGCGCTGAAACCATGTAGTAGCGGAGAAGTTACTCAAATATGTGTTGAGAAACTGTCGAGCGAGAAAATCTTTCGAAGCGTCGACCCTTTGTACTTATACTTTTCAAATGAATATTGAGTGAGTTTTTCGTCCTGGACTGTAATCAATGCAATGATCAAGAATTTAAATATGAAATTAGTAATGACCAACTCTTCCTACATATTACTATACAAAAGTGCAAGTCGTAAACCAAAGGGTCATAAAGGAATTAGACTACTCCCTGAAAATCACTCCAAAGTTCTCGCACGTGCTTGCTTAATTTAACACACAGACGTTAAGAATGCCTAAAAAACGCTTGATATTTCCTTGAGCGTTTTAAGGCCCGCAGGGGAGACCAAGTGCGCCTTAAACGATTCTTCAAGTCGGGCTCAAGAGGCGTTGTTATCGAGTGCTGAGCTGGCCACGTGGCCGCCGCGTTGTCCCCCAGGACGACACTTGTGAGAGGCCCATAAATATCAACGACGTATTTGGTGACGAGACTCTTAAGTGACCAGGCCTCTGGGACCACGAGAACATTCTTGCACGATCTACTTCCCATCTTAGAGGAGATCATTTTGGGCGATCCTTTAAAAATCACGGGCTCTTGTGTTTCACCTCGCACGATAAGGGCTACGGGAGACAAAGCCGAGCAGGCGTCAGCATGAGGCTTGAGCAAGGATCGTTGCGGAGCGTGAGGAACAAAGCGAAAGACTCGGGTGGAAGGATTCATTATGGAGAACTTTCAGTAATGAGAATGAAAGTTTTAATTTTGTTTATAGAAAATTTGAATAAACGAGCATTTTGATTCCATGAGACAAGGTACTCTTGGGAGTATCCTAGGAGCAAGAAATCATGTTTACGTTGCTTTCGTAATAATATATATGGAACAACATCTTTTTAACATACTTTTTTTAATCTCAACCAGATGAAACCTGAACACATAATACTTGCTCATATAAAATTTACGATTATGTGTCAATTGCTTGAGCTGTAATAAGTTTTCTCCGCCCTTCGATCACGTCAGACGTGATCGTGTGAGACGTTTGCAGCTCTCCTCACCTGCGCTCTGTGCCTCATTCCAGGGAATGTTCGGTGCATCCTCTCGAGACGCGCTGCAAAACTCCTCAAAATTATATCTCAGCGCTTTTCTGCATCCCCTCGAGGCAGGAACAAATATTCTCAACATTTTTGATAGTTGAAGACCCCACTCTAAACTTGGCAGCAAATGCAAATTATCTCTTCATTGCATGGCTTTTAACTCTGTCGAGAGAACCATGTATATCATTCAGCAGGATGTTACACAATTAGTTCGAACAGCGTCATGTTGCACCGTAGTCATGACAAAATACATCATACCCTCAACCAGCTTTTATAAATCAGCTTAATAATCATTTGCAGCACATTCTATAAAGAATCTTTCTAAACAATATTGAAGAATCAACTGACCAAA
>VOMN01091994.1:0-13813 GCA_014899125.1 Orchestia grillus
CAGTTCAATACTAGTCGGATTAATTGCGTCTAATCTTCCGGCTCGTTTGCTCTCTGGTTAATGCGAGGTCGTTCAAATGACTAGGCTGTTACTCACTAGGTTAAATTTTTACTGTCCTCTTTTATCACGTTTTGTTATTTTACTGTACTTTCCGCCCGGCTCATAATGCCGTAATAATTCATTTATGATATATGATTAAAAAAAGTTTCATTTCCCCCTCGGAGTATCGTTTGATCTCTGCGCGACTTGACTGCTCGGCTGAAGCTACCCAGACGTAAACGCTGAAAACTCGCTTGCAACACGAAGCTGAATGCGAATAAAATATCAATCGAAATAATATACTAGAGGCCGTAATATATATACTTGCGATGTGATGCCTGAATCTAGTCAGTTTTCATTAATTACGTGTGTATCCAACATCGTAGATCTTAGAATTTTATAATCGTTATTTATTTTAAAACCGAAACTTCTTAACAATCAGTTAAGTTCTTTTCCTCTGGCTATTCTTAAACCATGACATTTTTAAAGGCAATCAGTTCTGTAATTTTCTTTACTTTTTTTTAAATTTATCGTGCGCAACAAGTCATATTTTTATATGATGTATGTCCCATTTCGGATATTTTCTGTTTTTTTTTTCTTTCAGCTGACGATGGGTACAGACCCAAAACGTTCTGGATAAAATGTATTTTTATTCGACTCTGCTTACCCTCTTATTTATTATTACATCTGACTTTCCTTTCTAAATGTTTTTCCTAAATTCGGTCAGTATTTCTGTTCCAACTGAATACACAGAAATTCCAGTTTATTTTAGAATATGCAACTCTTAAATGTAATTGAGCATATTTATTGGGCTCAATTTTTATGAATTTCAATTCTCCGTCATGATATCTTTTCAATCATCGAAAATTTATTAATGGCTTAACTCATGAGATATTGTTTGATGTATATGATTCCTGGGGAGCTGTCATGGGTTTTGAAAGACTCTTGTACGAAGTGGAATAATTTTGGCTGCATCTTGATTGCATTTTATTTTACATATTAGGC
The DNA here is from genome assembly GCA_014899125.1 of Orchestia grillus. NCBI lineage: Eukaryota > Metazoa > Arthropoda > Malacostraca > Amphipoda > Talitridae > Orchestia > Orchestia grillus. The sequence goes on from VOMN01091994.1 coordinate 1,045, forward strand.
GTTTTTTGAGTTGCAGAAGACCGGATTTCGAGATGCTGACGTTCACTCGTAGATGTTCGTTCATCGTGACACAGGAGGGGGAGAAAGGGGTGTGCTTCCACGCTATGTATACCTCATGGTTTCCCAACCAGGAGTATTAGTATTTTCATGTTTATGAAAATAAAACATCTCTGTAATTTGAAAAAAATTAATTGGAATGTCAAATTTAAACCGCAGATATGAACAACCATAGAATTTTGGCTTTTTCTTGAGATTCCTTGTATACAAGGGTGTGATACTTTGTAGACAAGAATGTGATAGAAGAATATTAGCACTTGATGTCAACACATTACTTACTTTATTATTTAGGTATTTGGGTGCTTAGGTATTATTTACTTTCCAAAAGCTTCAATTTTACTTCGGATAGAAATAGTAAAATGTCTGAAGAGTTTCTACTTGAATGATGTCCAATATTGTTTCATAAGATTCTAGTTCATGGCTTTATCCCATGAGAAACAAATTGATTTTTAAATAAACATATTTATCCATAAACGGTCGTTCATATTTTATCCGCTTTTTCAAATATTTACCTCACTTTAGAACGAAATTTAAGAATTTTTGGCTAAACTTTATGATCTTTGATGTTCGTGGGGAATGACAGTGAACCTATAGAATTAGGCAAAGACAGGCGTAAAAATGCGCTCTAATACTCCCATTAATAATTCAAATACTTTCAAATCTGGCCGATGTGCTGCTTAGGAACAATTCTTCCGTTAAATGACAGAATTTAAAATTTTTTGCTTCGTATATATAAATTCATTATCATCTAGAAATGTTACATTATTTGACAGCATTGTAATGTCCATTGGGAAAACTTCATTTTAGTGAACGTCAAGATGTTGATCCACACTAATCAGGTTATTAGAACAATTATTGTATAAGAAATAGGAAAATTAGGCTTTCATTGTATATATGTATGTAAGCACGTAGTATCAGGCTACATTGCGAGCTAGACTGTATCCAGGCTTTGCAACGGTATGCATTCTTAAGCTGTAGGCGTAAGAAATCGAGCACTAGCGTCGACACCGCATATTTGGGCTGAGACCCATGCAGGGCTGATCAAGCAACGCTGAGGGGCTTTAACGGCCACGTCTCTAGCTAACGAGGGAAATCCTAAAGCATACTTCGAGACGGGCCATCGGTTGCATTCCAAAGCTGTAGGCGTGGGAGTGTTCTTGATGTGGCACAATAAGCGCTTGGTGCCATCGCAATGGACTGGAGTAGAGAAGGCAATTTTAGGACAATAGAGGCAGTCTGAGGGGAACAACGGCAGAGGCTAGAGCTAGAGAAGACGCATGGCGTCAGGCTAGGCTCGAAATTGGCTAGATACTTTGTCATAGGTCTGAGAACGAGAACTTGCTGGAAGTTAGAACTCGCTGGAACTACGAGCCAGGGTATTCAAATTAACCTCTATTGAAATATTTCGATAACCCACCTAAAACAGCTCATTTGTGGTCGGTCAAACTGAGTTGCCGTGTGCGTGTTCTGCAAGTCCGCAAATACGGGAGAGTTGGGAAAATAAAATTCTGAGTTAATTAAATCAGTTTGGTACTAGTCGGATTAATTGCGTCTAAATCTTCCAGTAGGTTATGATTTCAGTACGACGCTCACTACTGCGAGTCGTTGCCATTGTCATCTTTACCACGTTTACTTAGCATATTCCAGCCCGACTCGTACAAGTCGCCATAATGAATTAATTTGTGATTAATGTTTACAAGCGTGTTTCATCACACCCTCGGAGTATCGTTTGATCTCTACGCGACCTGACTGCCCGGCTATACGCTACCAATAATAAAAACGCAGGGAACCGGCTTGCGCACGAAGCCGAGTACAAGTGGAGATTCATGCAAAAAAGCTCACTTATTATTCACAGGAACTTATAATATACATTATTTATCTAGTTTAACACCTCGAGATGGCTTCCGAAAACTGCTCAAAGCTTCTTCTGTGTATGAATGTTGAGAGCACGCAGTCGAGGTGTAGACAGCCTAGTGCTCATTTTGTTCTCTGCGTATAAACGCATGACTTGTTAGGGGGCAAAGTCCGGACTGGACAGTACGAAAATTCTACTATTAGTCGCCGGTGTCCGAGTTTCATAATCATCACGCCACTTGCTGCTGTTCGGCTCTGCACTCTGGTACTTGCTTTGAAATCGCTGCCTTTCATGACTTGAAAGTACGGGAAGCGATTTTCCTAAAATGTTTTAGTTTAAACACATGTAATGTTCTCTATATTAGTTCGTCTCTATTCTTTTGAAGATTAAAAAAAAAGCTTTGTTTGGCAACAGAAGCCCACGGTTTCTCTGGCAGTAACAGAGTCCAATAATTGTAACAGGGTATTGTACATTAAAACACTGATATTTCTTAATATTCATATGAACGATTCATACGAACGATTGTGTTATCTCAATTTAAAAAATGCTAAAACTATTATTAACTAATGTTAAATCGCAAAAAAGACGCTTTATAAAAGCTCTAATGATGCTCTTACTAACCCACATGAGTACTTAAAATGAAGGCTTCTTTTCATAGAATTACCCATATACTCCTGGAGGCGTTGGATGTTCAAGCGTTAATTAAAAAATTGTGCGGAAAGTGCCTCACTATAGCGAATTGAGTAAAAATTTTACAGCCTTGCTCCGCTTGGTTATAAAATGATTGGAAAGTGAAACAGAAACTTTGATGCCAGCAAACACGAGTAGTCTTAAATCTAACAAATACAATAATTTTATCGTTTTATGCTTTGTTAATTTTTGTATTCATTTTTACACTTATGTTTCTATATTCTTGTTACACATTTACTGTATTCTCGATAGTAATGTACGGTTTTTAGCTCGGATCGTACTTTTTATTTCGAAATAGTTTTTTGTGTCAGTGAAGAGCTCTACTGTTTCTTTTTTCGCGTCCAATTTCATTTTTAACCTCAATGAATTTTGATGTTTGAAAGTCCATATCAGTTAACTTCGATTTGAACTCAGTTTCTGCTTGCTTACTATACTGTGCCACGTCCTGTGCGAGCTGAAGTCAGTGACAGCGGTCACTCGTGATATGTAATTTAAAAAATTAAAATATTTTCTTCTCAGATGCTCCTACCCATCGAATACCAACTATATGACATCAGTAAACGTTTTAACAAACTACGTATTTTATTGTATTTTATCTGTGAAAAAAGGAGTGTAGTGATGAATAATAGATTGTGTTAAAAAATCATGCGGCCTCCATGTACGCGTAGTTATCCTTGAAAGGTCAATTTGAAATGGTTTGTTGATATGCGTATAAGGATTTACAATGAAGGAGCAGCTGTCTCATGCCCACACCCGCGTACGTGCCTGATTCTAGGTATGATGTTGCACTGGAGGCACGCGTCAAACATACAGGCATGCGAACTTGTCGAGCACCGCACTGGAGTACAGAATGTCGTCGACACTCTCACTCTTTGAAGTAAAATTTTGTAGGTTCCGCACTTCATTGCCCCTTTTTAAGGGGCAGTGAGTTTACTTTTTGAGAGAAGATTTATAGATGTTTCATATCTAGCTGAAGTATTTCAATTTTATTAACTTTTGCTTTTGCTTCACGTCATCTACCTTCTGCCGACATCCGCTATCTTTGCCATTTTTGCTCTAATCATGTGGATGACCTAACAGGAACATAGCTGGCAGGAATTATTTCTATTTTTTTTCCACATTCCCTCCTAATCGACTTCAGCATAAAAACGAAAATATCCGAACACTCGCTAAGATTAAATATTTGAGCTCTTTACTATGATTATTATTATTGTCAGTTTAAAAGCCCCCTAGGCACATTGAATGCAACCTCAAGAGTGCGAAAAGATGGGACCATTTAGTATGGACTTTAGAAAACGTGAAATTTATCCACAGGTGTGTTCCCAAACAAGATCCCCTCCGCATAGAAACTGCAGGTTGAAAAAGAAGGAGAAGAAAAGATAAAAACCTAAGAGAAGAAGGCGTGAAAAAGGGAAGAAGCAAAGTGGCACGAACGATAGAAGTCCCGAAGGCCTGGCTAGAGCTGATGTAACCTAACAATAGTCATCCTGGGGACGTCCGTCCCCATAGCATAGGGTAGAGTAGAGAAACCTTACCAACCTAACCCTATTGTCTATGGCTTTTCCTGTGCCTCTGGAGGGAGAACTTTTTTACCATTTAATGCTGGTACCATTACGTGTCAAGCTTTTCATACGTTACCTATAGCCACAAAAAGAAAGATGAAACTTTTCATTCAAATGGTTAGCTTAAATCTAACAACTACGTATGACAAGAAAAGTATATCAAATCTGGAAATACAGAATTGTTCATCCCCAAAAATATCGTTTTTAGATGGAAAGATTATTTCATTTGATTATAAGGCAGTTATAGTTTTATTTTTCGTGCGGAGCATGTATAATATTAATTCAGTTATATGTTTGGGAAAGTTCCGGAAAAAAATATTATGTGGTGCACAAAATGTCATCAAAACTATTCTCAAATTAGTGGTGAAGTGGTGAAAACAGTTAAAAGAACGTAATGTGACAATTTAAATCGGGAGCTTATTTACTTCGTCTTGTCGGGAAATAGTTTCGGCACTATTCCCAAATCCTTGCTCTCTGTTGATCTACGGTACAATCTGTTGTAAAGAAGTTCAAACAGTTGAACACGAGAGAGAGTTTGCCTGGGCGAGGAAGGGCACCGAACTTAGTTGGCATGAACTGCATGAAAACTCTATCCGATGTTTATATTAGCCCAAAAGTTTTAATAAAGTACGTACATTGATAAAAACTTAAATACGCATAGTGTTACTGCAAGTACTTGCACAATACAACGTTGCGTGAATAGATAAGAGTGAATATAAATCGTCCAGGACGAGTTCATCTTCACAATCCATGCCATATTACTGCTCACTTAAATTTTGTAAAGACTTTCTTGGGCAAAAAAAACTTTAGGGAACAATTAGTGTAAAGTGGTGAAACAAAAATTGAGTTTTAGGACGTATACTTGCCGAGTGAAAGCCGAGTGGACGTTTATAAAGGCAAGGTTCTCTTCCCAAAGGACACAGGGTAAGAATGAAACATGAACGCGGTTCTGGATGTTGTGAGGTCGTCTTGTAGAAGTGGGACTGGAAAACTAATCAGCGCGAGACGAATAATGAAATATGAAAACGACATCAAGGTACTAGGTAAATATCTAAAACTGTCTGAGCCTAATGTGAGCTTGACCGGCGATTTACATTCCTACTAGATAATGACCCCAAATCAGTGGCTGCATGGCTTCAGAAATACACACTTTAAGTTCTGCCACGATCTTTGGTGACTTGACTGCTGTTAAATGTCTTATGTGAGACCTAATTAAAAGATGTTCCACATAAAATCTGTAAATTTATTTTAGAAAGAAATATAATTTTCTTTAGATATAACTTATTTTTATGTCAACAAATTTATTTTAATTTCATGAATTAGTACGTTTAAAATTATTTCTCCTAATGAATAATTTTGTATTCTCGTCTTTTGTATGATCATCTTATTATGTTTATTAATTTTAGTTTATCCTTCTGAGAATGAGGTTTTCATTCTTGTTTGGGTACTTGATTGCGTACAAAATGTCTGACCTCATACAAGTAATAAGTTCTTAGAGATGGGTGTAAAATGATTGAAGGTGAGTGTATGAATATTTTCACCAATACCTACACAGATACATATAATTTTAATCGTGATTCTGTGCACAGATGTAAATGGGTGAACAATTGTGTTAAATTTTGAGCGCCGTTTCGCTAATGTCTTGACCGTAGTTAGTAGGCGCTAGTGCATACTCATTAAGCGAAATACGATTTCATACTTCCATTAGTCAGCTAGTTTATCGAGATGTGCTGAGGAGCCTGCGTCAAACATGCACAAGAAAATAAATTTGCCGAACTTTAGTTTTTACTTCACAACGTACATTAGTTCTGGCAAGTAAACGTCTCATTTTGAAGTAGAATATCAGTACTCTACCGTATATATGTGAAAGAGGTACATTAAGTAATAAGTAAACAAAAATATTGAGCGACGTAAAAACCGTTACGTTGCGTTGTGATTCGAGAGTTTTCAGAGGTTTATCTGACAGTATTTGATAACTATTTCTTTCGTACCTGGCATTGTCGTTTCACATTGAAAAGCTTCCATTATATACTCGTATTCCTTCAAGCATAAGAAAGTGAAAGTAATATCATTCAGGTAATGAGGAGGAGGATCTAACTGTTATCCAACTAATTCCTCATGACCTTTTCTGCCTTTCATACCTTTATGTGGGGGAACAACTTTTTGAAACACGAAAAATACATTAAGTACGAGTACTTTTGTCGTGTTCAGTATTGATTCGGCTATTGTTATCGTGTTATCTAATGTTATCAGCGATTGATTGGAGAGATGATACTTATCCTATCAGCACACCTGCATACAATATTCGCGGCAATGCGAAGCTCAGGTTTGTGTGAGAAGTTGAAATATTGAAAGATGGAGTCTGAATTTCTTCAGCTTTCTTGACTTATACGCGGTGCAGCGAGAAAATCCTGTATCAAAACTGCAGTGGGGTCAAATATACACGAGAGGAAAAATATTCTTAGTAAATCACGAAAAAATTATCGAAAAATTATGCCATTACTAGAGGGTACGTAAGGTATCTGAGGACACCATGCACAATTTTAAAAAACCATCTCGTATTAAACGATTCTCTTGATTTTCCATCGACATAACTGACCTTGCCTAAAAACGGATGATTTGTATCCGAGGTTTTGATGAACAACATTCCTTATGGTTCCTTCAGACACTTGAAGATCTTCGGCTAGATGTCGCATTGACTTCCCAGGATTTCTTTCGATCATGCCATGCACTCATCTGACAAACTCAGGTGTTCTGAGTGAGTCAGAGCGATGGCAATGCTGTTTTCTTTTGTTCATGGCCAATTAAGATATCTACATTGTTTTCATTCAGCTTCTTTCAGAAATCTTTCAATTTCTAAATTGCTGTGGTGCTTTTAGAGACACTAATTTAACATGTCTTTTCAATTTCATTAGTTATATTAGTATCCGCTATGGGATCTTCTGAAATAAAAAATACATTGATTATTATCAGGTTAGTTTAAATTACAAAATTATAAGTATCGTCAGGTACCTTACGCACCCTTTATGTAATTTCAACCATTCCCTCACTGACTATTCCCAGTTCAAATCACATACTTGTAGTACCAAAAATAAGAATCTTGCTGCCTCCCAAAAAATTAAAATTTTTCTTTCTGGTGAAAAATCCCTGAAAATATCGTTTAACACACGTATAAGTTACCTAAGCGCTTGTCACGTACGCTAAACATGTGTTTAACCAGCAATTCAGGGACACTAACAGTTTCACAATTCTAAAATTAGCTTATCAAACTCAAAGATCACAGAAACAGTGCAAGGGGGAGCGACGTAAATCGTGTCCCTGTATTATGGCATAATTTACTTATTGCTATGGCAACCATGTCGATTTAGAATGAAACGCGTTAGCAAAAATAAATTTTCAGTGCGCATCGACCACTTCTCGAAGGTATTGATGTGTTGCTGCTCGATTTCGGAGTTTTCAACAACGTATGGGAAATTTGGGTCAGCATGACTCACCGTTTGAGGATTGAATGCATCTCTCAAACATTAATACACTTCACTGAGCATTATTTTTATCGAGTCAGATACGAGGTTTTTACTTCCTAGCATTTCAGTGATACACAAAATCACACTCCGGTATGATCATCTACCCAATGAATTTACTTGTTAATTTCCCCCTTACAGATCGATTGTCGGCTCAGGTAAAAAAAACTCTTTTAGAGAGATAGAGGTCTTCGTCAACATCAGTTGCTTGACTGAAGAATGAACAACAGATGTAAAAAATACCAGTCGTCAAAGACTTCTTTTTGGCACATTTGCCTCGTCAATGTGAATCTCAAGTAGTACAAAATGAATAATAAAACTTACAAAGTAGTCTCCAAATACACATGATCGTCTTTTTGCACAATTTTTTGTCGATTGCATCAACCGCATTTCAGCAGCAAAGACTCATTTTTCCTGAAATGTTATTCTCATTTCTGGGAAATGGACTTGAAGCTCATATTAAAGTAAGCTAATGTTCAAGTTCCATCAAGATGTGAACTTTTGGGGCTTTTGGGTACTGTAAAATTTATAGCTTTAGGCGGCTGTCATATCTAACTACTGCGTGGTATGTGTGTGTAATTATATTTGAAGGATAACGGTAATTTTTCTATTAGTTTTCCTGTAGTTTCTATTCAGTACGTCAGTTTCTTTAATTTCCCCTGTTGTCGTCAACGGTGGGTTGCAGAAAGGAGGAAATTCACCAACGTCAGCATTTCTTTGAGTAAGTTTTACGAAGATTGTCTCGCTATGTGATAAAAAAATCTTTGCTTAAACGAGATCCAGTCAAGCTTTTTTAAGAATAGGGTCAGGTGCTGAATACTTTTGAATTCAACTTTGCCTACAACCTCGGCTACAGATTAATGTATAATCCATCCTATTAACTCTTAGAATATATAGAAGTGTATCTTCCCAGAGTAAGCTGCAGTAGTAAAAACGTAATAACTTTAAAAATTAGTTAACAAATAATAGTTTCTCCTCGAGCGTATTCTTCAAGCGGCGAAAAGATATGGTCACTTTATCAGATAGAATGCTTTGTTTACTCACGTAGAATCTAAAAGACCTTTAGAATCAAACCATATGCGTTAATTTATCACTTTCTTCACTTGCTCGATGGTAACACTTCTTTAAATCAAAGATATTTTCAGCACTTTCCTTGTGGCATCTTTGGAGCCAAAAATACTCTGCATTTTGCCAATGTTAATCAAGTGTACATAGTCCACTTTGGTTCCTATCTTAATTTTGAGCAATTTAAAACTTCATCAGCGCTTATTTTGTTCGACTGAATTATTCATTGCAATAGTTATCAACTTGTGTCCAGAGATTCTTGTACTCCAAGGTTCTAAAGTAAAATCATTTATAGAAAGCATTTGTTCAAATAATTTCTAGAAAAGTACAGCCCTGAAGTAGGAGAAGTATATTCTAATTTTGATTTAAAATTTATTCTCAATGTTTTTTGAGCGAAATTAGGCCCATCTACAGTAGAAACTGTAGTATAGGGACATTTTGCATATTAGTTATGAGAAGGAAATTAGGTACACGGTAAGAGAGATTAATAAAATACTATATGTGGAAGGGTATAACACGAAAACAAGAAAATACCTCACAAATTACCTAACTTAAAAATTTAATGTAACGCACTAATCAATTCTATTCTGTGTGGGCTATAGTTTAAGTAATCAACAATCCACGTAGACAATTTCACATAAAAAAATGTCACATCGACCAATTTCTTTAAAACTTTCTTCATGGATTGGGTTATTAATGGCAGAGATCTGCATGATCCATGATTTTACCAAGGTGAGGACTGCTGACTGGTCAGGAGGTGCGTGCTGAGACGTCCGGTGCGCAGCCATGCGTTTGTACTGTAACGAGAAAGCTGTCTTCAGTGTATTGAAGGCTTATATTGTCATATCTGTCTTTTTACCTTTCAGCTAACGTAAAATTCCATTTAATTCCTGCATATCTGCCGGACTCTATCTTCATTTATTACTGATGCGATGAAATGAAGCATTACATGGATTACAACGGTCGTCTTGTATAAAATTGGTTTAGGTATTTCATCGAAGGTTTTTGTATCAGTGTTGAATTGCGTTGGTCGATTAAGTTAAATAATTATCGTACTTTTTACATCGAAAGGAAAAATAACTATTATACGGTACTCAATCCTCTTGAGATTATATTCGGTAGCTGAACAGGTTCTTGGGCCATCTGATACTATGGTAGGAATTGGAAACTAGTATAACATTTAACACTCGGGAACACGGCCAATTTTTTTACGATTTGGTTGACAATGCATCCTCTGATTCATGAACGATTTTTCTGTTCTGCTGAGTGCGTACGGTGTCGCATGTAGCTTGCTTAAAAGATTTCATGCTACTTCATATACTTAAATTTTGTCTTGAGCGTGTATCACTATGAAATGGTCATGTACATCACCTTTACACAATAGTACGGTGTTTTAACTTGAACTGGCGCTGTACACTCGACGTTAGAGTATAGACTACAATTTGAGGCGCGTAAAAACATATCCTTGACTTTAAATGTTCCACGGGTAATGTGCCTTCTACGGGCGGCTCTGTGAGTTCACTGCGACGCGTTTTTAGCCGCTATTATTTTTCCTCTCGCTTCAAGTTTGCGATGAAGAGATTAATGACATTGCTCAATGTGAAGTTATGTTTTATGTTACTTGTGCGCGGGATACGATGCACACGATATATAAGAGAGACTTGAGAATTTTTTAATGATCATGTAGTCTAGGACCTGACTGCTCTCGCATCAGTTGGCTATTTTTCCTTCAAAAAATTTGACACCGATCTCGAATACTTGGTCTGACAGAAATTCAGCTCTTTGTGCATCAATTTTGAATTTTACCCAAAGCCATTGACGTAATTTAAATGTGATTTTCGCATACCGGGTTATTTTCTTATTTTTTTGCTATACTGTCAAGTGTGTGAGTACATTTCGATGAATAATCGAGTTAATGACACCCAGCACGAATTAGATGATATTTACTTCCTTTGTGGAAATAAATTTTAGTGTTAGCTATGTTGTTGAAGTTTATGTACATTTTTCCTCTGATTAACTTTGCCGTACCATGACATGAGAGCACCAAAGTCTCACGTGAAATTAATGCTCAACATTCTGTTTTTCGCAGAGTAATATCCAAAGGTTGATTTGAACATATGTACATACATATGGGCAACCTAAAAAAGTGGGATCTTTTCTAATGTATAGCATCGAGCAAAAAGGAATAAAGAATGTTACGATTTTAATGGTAAATGAAAGTTCAACTAATAATTATGCAAAAAAAATTATACTACTGTTAAGTACATTGAATCTAATTTGATTTTAAAGGATTCTAAAAATTAAATCTGGCGTGGCGACCACAAATATTGACACAGTTTTGAAGTCTTTTTATGAAGTTCACTAGAGCGATTTGAATAGCATCCCTTGGAAACGCTTTGACTACGGGAGTTATTCTTGCGTTTACATCTTCGATACTTTTTCGCCGCTGTTCGAAGACCGGTAATTTGAGTGGCTTTCTTAGGAAAAAGTTGTATAGAGTTAAATCTGGGGAACGTAAGGCCACCCAAGTTACCTTGTCATATATATGACCCAGAAACATGTCGCACAGGATTCCGAGTGAACGTCAAGAGGAATGCGAAGTCGCACCTTCTTGTTGGAATCCTAGACCGTCCGGATCGTAATCGGGCAAAATTCGATGACATTTGAAGAAGGTTTAGTCTCAAGCATTTCATAGTAACGGCCACAGTAACGCCTTCTCCATCGAAAAAATAAAGACCCTACGTGTAAAAGTCCCCCATGGGGCTCCAGACCATAACCTACTATTAAAACCACTTCAACCTCTTCAACCCTTAAAGCCTTTAAAATCCTTTTCAGATAAAATTGCATTCAATAGAATTTATAGGAGTATAAAAAATATTCATTCATCATTATTACTTACCTTTCATTAGCATTTGAAATTGCTGCGTCTTTTCTTGTTAAGCTTTGTACTTGTGATCAGGCTCATATATTTATGAATTTTTGCTTTGAGTAATAATTCGAATTTATGATAAAATTAGTCCCGTCTGGTATCGGTTCTGTTGAAAGTTCCTTTCATTTTTTCTTAATTCACCACCCAGCAAGTATTAATGAATTTCATTCCCAGCTATCCAGAGTACCGTTAAAGAATCTGACTCAATAAGTCAAAACTAAGACGAAAAGAGGAAAAGGAAGGTTGATGAAAACCAATACTAATCAAAAACAATATTGTATAAGATGATAACATTCTAAGAAGCAAAAAAGAAGAAATATAACGATATAGAGCAGAGAACAAAGCTTGAGAGATGCCATCTGAGCCAGAACTGTAGGCAACTTGATACACGAGCGGGTGGGAAAATGTGCAATCGAAAGATGACTTGCACCCTCGTTCAAGGTCAAATCATGCCTTACTCTCCTATAGAACATTGCCTACAACTACAAGCAAATTTTACCTGTAGCGTAGAGCACCGGTAGAAAGTTTTTCATCCAGAATAGAGGTGTGCTGGTCTGTTTTTGAGCTCTCTGGGGTAACTCAATCTACGATGGATGTCGCGATCGCAAATTTATGGCCTATACCTATGTGCGACCTCTATTGATGCTGAGACGATTAAAATAGCCGATACTGGTAAATGCGATGCAGTCACCAGTGCCAACTGAAAAGTAACCTGCAATTGTCGATCAGATAATCCAACCCTATCAACAATCTAACTACGGTACTCGCATCCAATACTAATTCTAACTCCGGTACTCATATCCAATACTAATTCTCGAAAACTGACACGAGTCTGTGCCGCTTCCGACATGCTAGCGTTTATGGCATAAAAGAAAACAATAATTGAGTTCTTAATTTAAAAAAAAAATTGGTCCTACTAATAGTACGAAAACGCTGGGAAATCTATTTACAGCTACGCGCAAATTTATTGACAACACGCTTATAAATATTTAATTTGCGAATTAATACAATTGGAAGCATTTACTGCAATTTCAGTATTTATTTTCAGTTAAATTGATCAAATAACATCTAATAACTGTGCATAGCGGAT
>VOMN01091998.1:0-16978 GCA_014899125.1 Orchestia grillus
TGCCTAGAAATACAGGGTAAATATATTGTACATAACACTCTACGGACAGCACCACGCTTTGCGAAGCCCATTTTAACACCTCAGCTTCAGTGCAATGGCTTATGACAATTAACTAAGCATAAAACGCTAGTATGAGAATGCCCCGACGTGAGTGGGAAAGCCACGAGGCGGAAGCTCGCGTGTCCCAATTACTGCCGTCCCTCTGCACGTCTGAGGCGTTGTCATATAATAGAATTTGTTGCTCGGTCTGAGAGCCTGCAATTTAGTTAAATTCATCTGGTTTGCCGATTTTGATCTTGGTAAGAGTTTAAAATGTAAGAATTAACCCAAAAAAACGATCAGCTTACATCCATTTCCGGCTTGTTTATAATTTTACTGGTCGTTTCCTAACGCAGTGACTGCTCAATATTCGTCCCTGCTTTGAATTTTGAACTCACAGTAACTCCACACTTTCTCCACCAAAATATCACCTCTTTTTTCGGTAATAAGGACGAGTATGTATTTGAAACGCAGAAGATAATACGACTTTTTGAGCAGCATCACGAGACCAGCACTGATATTGTTGCTGGCCTTGAGATGAGTTTCCTATACTCACATGCACAGCGTTTCAGCACCTACATGCGCAGGCCAGTTTTGACTCAATTTTCAATGATGCGTATTTTGGATTACGAGAACATCTTATTTCGGTGAGATCAGAACGAAGGACATAAAATGGAAACTAAATTCTCGCCATCGCGATACCGGTTCTGTTTTTTCAGTGCTGTGGTATGTATATGAGTATGTACGTAAGTACGTATGTACAGGAGTATTTATTCGACCTCATTCGAATGATCTCGCTTAAACCTCGGTGCCCGTGTTGATGGCTTTTAACATACGGTGAATGCATGTTCTTTTGGCATTAATGTGTACTTGTAACATGGGAGAATAGAAAAGACAAATGACAATATACGATCGTGTTTGTGGTAGTTGCTCGAATTCGGAAGGTCTGTGCTCATTTAATTAAAAAGTAATTCTTCATTATAAAATCCATCACTCCCTTCACCGTTTTCACCCATTCAAGAACTTGAGAAATACCTTTCTATGAGAATAGGTAACATCGTTCGGTGTTGATGAACTCATTCTCTAGCCAAATTGACGTAAATTTTCTCGGCCTGCTGTAGTTCCAGTGGCGACGGAATGTGCCGCCAGCGTTTGCGAGACCACAGGATCGCGGCGCTCGGACCGACTGCGTCACATCCTTTAGATCCGAGGCAAAAGGCTGCTAGTCAATTGTTTCTTTGTTACTGAGTCATGGCAAGAGCATGGCTTTATTCGTTTTTAAACCACGGCATGACTAAAATAATTCGATTCAAAAGTATATAAGATGATCCTTCGTATCATATGTCTTGAGAAATAGTTTTGAGAACAATACATTCAGTATACGTTATTTACTCAGTTCATCGCATTTAATTGCATTTGATGTTTTATACCCGCATATTATTTAGATCTTGGACGTGGGATTATGTATCCACTTGATGTTTACCGTTAAAATTTTACGCAGACAGCAAACCTAAAGTTTGCAACCCATTACTCCCTTTGATCAACGATGATTTGAGTCACGAAGTAACTCGTGATTCAACGAACTACTTGCAGTGTGAAATTATTTAATGCAGAAATAGTCGAGTTGTTACCAAGGCTGTAATCTCTGTTCTGTATTAGGAGCCTCAAATGCTACACATACACAGCTGTCTCGAAGCAAGGACTTGGCGATGCAAGCGGCACGGAACAGAGCTCACTCCACTTCGTCAGAAGCGCCTCCTGCTGGCACGCCGGGCCTGAGTGTAGTGCATCGAGCATGTCTTCTAATGGAGTGACCGTATTGCTCGGAAAATAAAAAACATGAGCCTTCGACAGAAATCGTAAATAAGTGACTGTATTGCTCGGAAAATGAAGAACATGAGTGAGTCTACGACAGAAATCATAATTAAGTGACTGTATTAAGTGCCGTTCAACATATCGACCTAACAGTCAAAAAATGCCATTGACAAATTGGTTGGATCCAGCGAGTCTTCAGGACACTAGGTTTCGATTCTAGTGTCCTGAAGACTTTCGCTGTTCAGGGCGCTGATCCTACCCTTGGCCGAGTTCTGTTGCTAATTATGGAATCCAAGCACCAGGGAGAACATAGTTGAGCAATGTGGTACTGTATGCCAGTTTGTTTGTAACAAGGGAGACTGCATAAAAGTCACTCAGTTACTGCTACATTGGCTTACCTGGAAGGTAACTCAAGCTACGGTCAAATGTACATATGTAGATATCAAGGTTCCATTTACAATCATTTTCGTATTCACCATAGTTGTATGCCTTCTACTGATGGCCTGTATCCTAATACTAATACTTCGTACAAAATCGACGGGAAAGAACACTCAAATTGCTGTATATTCATTAACTGAAACCATCTCTTAGTGAAAATACTGTTGATTTTTATGCTTCTAACCATTCAGTATAAATTCGTAATAATATATGGCAACATCCGTCCACATATTTCTTTTTATCTTGAACCTTTGTGTGGTAAACGTGTCATTTCTAGTGTAATAACCTAAAATTCTATGCTCGGACTTATGAGCTGCATGACTTATGAATTATGAAAATATACTGATTGTTGTTTTTCGTGATTTTGTTAGTTTCAAGATCCATTTTAGTTTAGCATTTTCGAACGTGACTAAAAATAATTTTTAATCGTTTTTCAGGCTGAGGATGATGTACAACATATTGAAACGTAGCATTTTATAAATACACAAATTGTAGTTTAATCAATATGGTTGGTTACTATTTGAGTGTTTAAATACGCCGTGAACTGGGACAATTCTGCAAGATTGAGAAATTAGATAAGTGACTATTGCTCGGAAAATAAAGAACATGAGTCTTCGCCATACCTCGTAATTAAGTGACTATATTGCTCAGAAAATAAAGAACATGAGTCCTCGCCATACCTCGTAATTAAGTGACTATATTGCTCAGAAAATAAAGAACATCAGTATTCGACAAGCCTTCTTCAAGATGACGACTGCATTGACTCCTTTGTGTGGAGAAGCTTGCGGTGCCCTCGTTTTTTCGTTTGCGTATCTCCTGTGCTCATGTCTTGTAATTGGCGCCAGTATGAGGGACGTGACGGCCTCTAATTAGATTGCATACTGCTCTGCCACAAATTAAGTACACAAGTACGATTATTATTAATATAGAATGGTTGTAGCCAGAGTACGTTTCACGAAATATTCCAGTGGAATTATTATGAGAAATGTTCACCAACTCAGCCCACTTTGGGATGGTCAGATTTGTCTGTTTGTTTGAAATCGGTAGTAACTTTAAAAATTACTTAATGAACATCTAGTGGACCATAGCACTCTGTATTTTCTTGAGTGAACAGCCTGCCTGCTGCTTGTAGGACTTTCCATATCACTTACTACCGTAGCTCGAAGTAATGTCAACGGTATTTAGAGGAGTTGAAATTAGCTTTTAGTTTGCTTTCGCAGGCAGTAGATGAAGGGTGCACCGCCCAACTTCGGGGAAGTTTTGTATTGCGCTGCGATAGGTGATGAGTGCCAGAGACAGCATTTAATGTTTGAAGTTTCAATCGAAAGGGTGTTGAATTTCCATCGAACTGATGCTAAAATACATGTTTGGAAGATTTTCAACGGGATAGAGGAAAGGTTAACGAAAGAAATCTCATCAGTTTCTTACATTACTTCAGATCATGTGATGGCATTTCTTGAATATTGTCATTTGGCACTCTTCGCTTGTGAAGAGATTAGAGACTCTGATGATGTCACCATCAAAGATTGAGTGCCTGAAATGCAGTGAAATTTGTTATTTTTGGTTTTAATTGTATTCAAAACGTTAAATTTCACAATCAATAAAATTACTGAAAGATTCCTCTTTTATTAGCATTTATTAGCTTCCAATAACGAGGAAATAATTTAATAGTAACAGGCTACGAGATAAACAAATTTTTATAAACATTTTTGTTCCGTGATCCTCATGTGAGCGAACCGACGTGACCTTGTCCCGGTCCTCTCACGACTGCACATGCAATTGATATGCAGTACTAATGACACTCTAACACAAGTGCTCCTCTATAAGTCGCTTCTTCATTAAAAATCAAGGATACATCGTGGGCATCAGCCGATTGAGCTAACGAAAGAAAAAGAAGTTAAGAACCTGTCACAGGAAACAAACACTCGACATAATTCTTCGCTCCCAAAATTGCAGGGTAAGAACAATTGAGAGGTTCGTAGTGCACTCTGTTGTTCTAGAGGCACTCAGCCTGCTGTCCTAGAGTGCTGGAAACGCATCACTCTCTGCTCTATGACAGGTGACGTTCCATTAAACAAATGGTAGTCGTTCTAAAGTTTAAAATCTAAAAGTGCTCGAGTCGTGCACTCCAAAGAGATCACTTTTACTGAGCAGTGGCAACATTCGTACCTCATGCCCAAGCATTGCGAGTTTCGGTCATAGAACACTGACTCTTTTTTTGTCGTAAACTTTTTGCGGTGAGATTTTCGCCTTAGATGTTTGAGAAATACCACTAGGTTGTTCCTGAAATAAAGGATGTTTCAGGTTCTGTTTTGAAATTTAAGTTTGTCAGAGTATTTTCAATGTATTATAGACAAGTTTCTGCGTAGTGTGTGTGTGATTGATATGTGCTTTATTGATGACCTTCTACATACTTCATGCAAAGACAGTTATTAAAGCGAATATGACCACAATTTTGAATATTAAAAATAAAACATAAAAAGAAGAATGAGCGACCTATTTGTCGAGCTTTTGCCCTTATTAACCCGCTTCGGATGTTCTAAAAGTTGAAATATTGACTTAAAAAAGTTGAAATGTACGTGAGGCATTTCCATAATACTTTATTGTGGGGTTCCTCGATAAATGCTCTCACAAGTTCATTTTAAAGAATGCTTGACCGTCCTCTTCGTTTTTTATCTTCAAGGCTCTCTTCACCACGATAATGTTTCTGAAGCAGCCTTCGTACTGTCCTGTCTCTCGGAAAGCCTACTGCCACTTGGAACGCCTACTGTCACTTGGAACGCCTACTGTCACTCGGAACGCCTTCTGTCACTTGGAACGCCTACTGTCACTTGGAACGCCTACTGTCACTCGGAACGCCTACTGTCACTTGGAACGCCTTCTTTCCGCCTTTTCCAACGTTCTATTAATGTGGCTAGCATTTTGGGACGCATTGTGACCAAGCTTGAACTTATCCAAGGAAAGTAAACGAAAGTCTTCTTTGTTCATTATCAAAATTATTAATTTATCTCCTTTGATAAAAGTCTGTGGAAGAAATAGGGAGGATATTATAAAAAAGCACATATCAATCATCTAGTATTTTGCAGCTTGCCTAAAATTTAGTGAAAATACCGTGATAAAACAACCTTTAGATTAGAACTCCTGCAACGGCCACTTTTTCTGTACGACCTAATAGTTGGGAAAAGTGAGATCTGAGTGCAAGTTGTTCCATAAATATACAGAATGATCAGTTTAGTTCAGTCAAAGTGCAGCAGAATCAAGTGTTGGTTGATGATAAAAGATCATTTTATTTATTTTGGACTATTCAGAAAAAGATTTTATAGAACACTTTTGTGACTCAAAACACATCTGCGACTCACAACACACCTGTGGTTCAATGAGAATCAGAGACCGACGAAGAATAATCGTCCTAGATATTCACCAAAAAATAGGTTGAAAGTTTTGAGTGATCTCCCCAAGCTTTTTAATTTTTCTTTTGAGAAAACTTTCACTTCCTGCTGTAGGTAACAGGCCTGAGCGATCACTTACATATCGTTCAGATCAGAGAATGGCTCGAGTTGGAGTCGCTTTGCATTAATGGGCAAGCGTCGTCTGTGTTTGCGATGTTACTCAAATGTCATCAAAATACAAGGAATAACCTCAGCTCCCATGACTACAAATTCCAAAAACTTGACTCCCTCGGTTCTTAATGTCAATACTTAATGTAAGAAGGGAAGGAGCACATGAACAAGTTGAAAACAGTGAAAAGTCAAAATTTAACTGATTACTCAAATAAATATTTTTGAAGGAGAATTCACGCAACATAAGATATGATTACTCAAATAAATATTTTTGAAGGAGAATTCACGCAACATAAGATAACATGCCCGCATAATTTTTTTATGAGCTGTTTAGGAAATCTGAGTTAAACGGTTTCTAAATTGTGGGTTGCGCTTTGCTTTCGAAGCATTATTTTTAACCAGCAATTAATGCAGCCCATTACAGCTTTTGTTATTTAAAATACTGTTCAAGTGCATAATTCCCTAAAAAGACTCATAGGAAATGGTGTATAGATCTCATTTAAAATGAACCTCATCTAAAAGGAATATTACCTTTTGATCACACAGTGTGTGATCAGTGTGCATGCCCGTTAAATTTGCTTAGCGAGGTCTGATTCAAGCTGATTTACCAAGTTTGAACGAATATTTTGAAATCATTATCGGTGCAGCGTACCTAACGCTTGGAGCTCACCAATCTCGTTTGATCATAGCCGCAGAATGCTTATCTGTTAATCAACTGCAGCGTCGTCCTTTTTGATACTCAGGGAAATTTCTTCGGTGCCTAATTTGTAGACGTTAAAGAAAACTTTCCGTTTGAGTCCAGATTAGGCTCATTACGAAAATTTGCTAAAGCATCCAAGCATGGTTTATCACTGTCATCCCTTGGGAAATTAAACATGGTATTTACCATTATATCACAGGCAAACTAATTCAAGGGAAGGGAGAAAATTATGAAAATTACGTTAAAGTTATTCGTTCAGTGAAACTGAAAGTTGGGTACGAACTTTGAACATTTTTATGTTTTATTCTTGATTTTAGAGGTTCAGGTGTCATGCAGCGTGTATGAGCTCCGTATTAAGTTAAGTTTTACTCTATGTTAAGTTTCATTTCTAAATGATCCATCCAAGATGAATGATCGGGAAACCTGCAGAAACGAAAGAAGTTTTTCATTAATTTGAGGTAGAAGTGAAGTGCAAGCATGAGTAAAGCCTATTCATTGCACAACTTCACTGAAACTTTATAATTTATCTGGACGCAAACATGAGTGGAAATTGTAGTCATGTTGTTCAACTTAATTTTCTCTGGCAGATATGAACTACAGCAATCTAGTGCCAAGTTGCATTCACACTTTTCAGGTGCAATATTCTCCCAAAATTTGCCTAAAGAACTTTTTTTTTTAAACAAATTCGGTTGAGTTTGCACGTTTATTACCATGTACATATTGCAGTCGAGTGATCCGAAGCAGTGACGTCATAATTCACCGCCGCAAGTTGATTACAAGGTTTCAACTCGGGGGTAATATGAGCCTTACAAGAATATTGACTACAACTCGAAGATTTTGTTCTGAATGCACGCATGAAAAGTTCAAGAATCTCATTCCTAGATCGAAGTGAAATTGACGAAGTTAAATTACTATTCTAGTGAAATTACATACACAAATGATAAAGTGAAATTACTCTAGCATTCATCATCAAAGTATGATTGTCAAATTTTACCCCTGAAGCCCAGAACAGCAATATGTAAGGACGGTTCCAGACGTGTTTTTACGTAGAAATATCATAGGATGACCGTCTGCATTATGGCAATGAATCATAAAAGTTGTTTGAGAAAGTATACATTTATATATTCATATAATTCATTATGTAGGTACGCATTTATGTACATACACTTCGTTTATATATAAATACATATGTAAAAAAGTATAAATACTTTTCCCATTTTAATATTTACTTGTGACTATGTTAGAGCAAATGTAGAGAGCCCTCTCAAGCTTCCTTCTTGAGAAGTTTCATGTGAAGTTCGTATCTCTTTGTGCATTTCTTGCTCAGAAAATTGAAGTATCTCTAGTGAAGGTTTTAAGTTATTTTTGTAAAAATTAAAACACTGGTATTTGTCTTATGACTTGGGAATTTAACCCATGTTTACAGTTCACATCATGTTCAAAATTTCTACTTTTCAAATGCGCCCAGGCAACAAATTGAAATTAATACATGAATAATTACTGCACCATCTATCTTAACTCACTTCAGTCCTCACTTCAAGTTTTATTCAGTGTTATATTTTCAACCTTCATTCTTCGCATTTAATTTCTTCTGTTTGAATGAGCCTCCGTGAACTAGTGAATTCAAGTATTGGAGCCGAACTGCCGAACTCCCAAATACTGACAGGCTTCCAGCATCTGGATCGCACTTTTTAGCAAGACTTTGTAATGCAAACCTACCCACTCCATTTAATTCACTCGGTGTTCCCGAAGCAGAAAAGTACTAATTTTATTCTGCATCAAGCCACTGAGATCAAATTCAACGCTTTTTAACTGCACGATTCCACGATGCATTGAAAATGAAACTCAGCATAAATAGTCATTTTTTATGAAATAATCATTTCCGGGAACAAAATAAAATACCTAATAATTTATTTCCTTACAAATGTTTTCTCATACATTCTTTCTTTACCAATTTCTTTCAGTAATATGAAATAAACTTAATTCTCAAAATTATATTGCTTTCTAATTCCTGGTCAAAATAAAACAAATTTGAGGTGACAAATCTCTTTCAAAGTGTGCAAGAGTAGATGGAGCAGTAAGTAACTAAACAGTCAGTTTTTGCTCTACATAGTATGCTTAATTCATAATCCAGTAACAACAAATGCACTTGCAATTACATGAGTTTTCACGTTACTGTACTGACTTTAAATTAGATTTTATTTACAACTATTGTATGTATCTTGAAAATATATATATTTGTGTACATTATAGTTACAACAGCTCATGTGCAAGTAGAAGTCGTAGGTGCTTCGTGCAAGCTGAGGGACCCGATAGTGGTTTCCTGTTGAAAAGCGTACCAACTTTTGCTTTGCTCTCGTATATTGATTTTGGGAATGAACTAAGTTAGATGGAAGCTAATCATTCATCCTCGGGGATGCATTTCTTAAAATGAATCATGAGTGCCATTCTTTGGCATTTGTCCCCTCGATGGCTTATTCTGTGGTCCAAGTACACAGCACGAACATCGTACTGAGAATTCTAGGCACGCTCATCAGCGCAGTTTGAAAGCGAAATAACGTGATGGCGGAGTTAGTTCAGCCAGCATGTGGTGGATGCAGATCACGCCTCCCAATGTATGAGTTGAAAGAATTTGCGCATCAGTTCATGGGGGATATATGTATTGCTCAAAAAAGCGCTCAGCACGTCGTACTCGTTACATGAAAATTTCTCTGCTTTTGAAGAACATCCGGGCTTTACAAAAACAGTCTTGAAAAAGTTATTAATTGAAAAATTCAGAAATAAATAATACGCGTTTCTCCCTCGGAGAATAAGAAACTCAAGTATATAATTTAGAACACAAAATTGCAGTACACAAAGAATATATGAGGGATGTAGCTCGACACAGTGCATGTATAAAGAGAACGACAGATGGCGCTGTAAAACTTGTGCAAATCGAAGTTGCTGGACACGTATTGCTCCGTGCAGGCTCACCAGAGTCTAAATAACAAGATGTGTATGTGTTGGGACATTTTGAACACCACGTGGACGTAGCAAAGCACGTAGAACAACACGTGGATGCCTCTGAACACGTAGGGCAGGCTGCAGGATGCGACAGGTGCGCGATCGGGGCGCTTCGGTCTGCCGGCTTTAAAGTTCAGCGTAACGAGGGCGGGGGAATTGGGGAATTGGGGATTTGGGAAACTGGAGAAGTTGACGGGGGAGTGTTGGGAGAGTCGGGATGTAGCTGCGAGATTGAAGGGTTGCTCCTGTGTGGCAGCAAGAGGGTGTTAGAAAAGAGCACAAATGAGGTGTTCATGAGCCGAGAATAGATGGAATTGAGAGGCTTCATCAGCTTGGCTGTCTCGGAAACGGCAGGGCGGGAACTATGGACAGTGCATCAAGATTTAGAGGAGAATATCTCGTATAAAGTAGTTCGAACGAGTAGTTTCGGATTGTAGTATTGTGACCTCGAGCCTAAGAAATACTGGGGGCATGAACATGATCAAACTGACCATGGAAAAGTATGAGACTAGGCTACGTCGAGGCAGTGTTCGTTTTCTGCCTCGTCCTCCATGGTCGGGCTGCGATTGAACTTGTCTCCTTAAGTTTCTTGACAATTTTCGAAACACTTGATCAGTTCATGTGAAGATTTTTTCTTCAAATAGCTATATTACTCTAACCTTTATTGTGCAGCTTGATCTAATATTTCGATCTGTAACCAAGATTTAAATTATAAACTTGAATGTTCACATAAATCCTGAAGCGGCTAAAGAACGCTATTGCCTGTAAAATCATGTAAAACTTTTGTATCTGAGCACTAATTTCTAAGTTCTATGAAATGATTTAAAATCTGGTAACCGTAATTATGAGCCACCCCGCAATCATTACAAGTTTGATTTAAAATTTGGTGTTAACTGAAAAAAATGTCACGTAATAGCCTGAGTTCATACGTACGATCCGCGATGCTGAGATACGCACATGTTTTCATACACGTACCAGGAGGAATTTTCAATCGTCATTTTCATTGCAATTCTTTTTTTTTATTATTGAAGAAGAACTTATTCCCTCGTACTGCCTGCTACTGAATGGCTAGAAAAAGAGGCTTTCGATCCGCGCTTTGTTAACCCATTAATGCATCAAACTTATTGCTCAAAAATCTTGCCCATTTTTTGAGACTAGTCATAAGAAGGTTATTTGCACGAGATATCATCTTTGAGTTACTGATATAAATACAATTCCATAAACGATACGAGTAAAAGTCACGAAGTACCATAGGTCGATATTAAAACTTAATTTTTTTTATGTCACTTTTACCCCTCATGTATAAGTTATTTCGGTACAAAAATGCATAGACCGTGTGTTATCAATAACGTCTATGGTATTACCTTATGTTACCACTGTTCTTATTCGGTATTATTGCCAACATGTGTATACAAAAATGTACGCTATGCATTAATGGGTTAAGGTTATAACCTACGTATTAGCTTAGAACAACCCGTCTTTTGATGCATAGAAACGAAATTTAACAATTATGTTCAATTAATCATTTGAACAATGGTCAATGATCATAAAAGAATCATTTTCTACATTATGCAGACCTAAGAATAATTTCTCGTGCTGCTCGCATAAATTTGTGACAATGCTGCTCTCCCTCCTCCCGCTGCCTGCACACGAGCTTGACGGAGTGAGCTCTACAAGTTGCGTCTCTTATTCACTCGGCTCCCCATTTTAGCATGTGTTGGGATTTACTGGACCTTCAGAGCCATACGTTACCCACACCCTATTATACTCGCCGTTAAAGGAAACAAGCGAGTTGAAATCAATTGTCTGGTGTTGTCCACCGCCAGTTATGGCGCCAGCAGCTCTACAAAATGCGCGTTAGAAGCTTCACGAGGACCGTGTTCCACCTTTGGCACAGATTTATGGATTGCCTTCTTGCCCATCCCTGCCTTATACTGGAAACTAATAATTGATTATATCAGATTCTTCATTGCAGGTTCTGCCCATAAACTTATGTTTTTAAATATTTATTACCGATGGATGTTCACGTTTTAAATCTGTAGCGATGCCCTGTTTATGCTGAGGTTATTTGTTACGCAAAGTATTGCTTACTTTTCTTAAGGTATAAAGTGCAGAAGGATGAAGTTCGTAAAAATGTGAGATTTCATTAATGCAGCTCTCGGAAAGAAACATGTTATAGTTACGATGAAACGTTATGCTTAATCATTGAAATAATTCATTCATTATTCTTCCCAGATAAACTAGATATCCAATATGTAATAGTTTAACAACACAGAAAAAGACACCTTCGGATAGGTGCTCTTATATTTCGCTGCAGTATTCTCCTTTGTTACCATAGTTAAATTTTACATGAACTATGGGCTACGGTTTCAGTGATGGCCAGTGTTGTGATGGTGACGCTGGGGATGGTGAGTCAGGGGAAGATGGAGCACGGACAGCTTTGCTCGTTAACAGTGAACGTGGGGAGATGATGCAGGGGTTGCTAAGCAGCACGACGGCCGGTGGGTGTGGACGGAGAGTGACTCTTCTCCAGCGTGCACACTCTCCAGTGCAGCGCGTGCGCCTCGTAAGCAGAGAAAACTCTTTCCAAAACGACGCTTACGCAAGAAAGAGTTCCCTAGAAAATTTTGCTCGAGTTCAAGAAGACGACGAAATGCTTTTGAGATTCATAGATGAAGGCGAGAGAACTTCTTCTTGCGAAGACTTGCCTAACAGGGGATTAGAACGGCTCGCAGACGGTGACTTTATTGAGAGCGGGACCAAGAGAAATCGTCCACTCCTCGCTGAAGGTCCGAGCAGAGCTGGGGTCACTGGCAGGGGTAGCGTGGGTGGCGGTGATGGAGTGAATGTTGATTCTCGGGGCAGTGGTGGCAAAGGGTACGAAGAAAGTGATGTTGGGCGGAACCCATCTTCCAATGATGGTGACAGCAAGAATGATGGGGACACGGATGGTGGGAGGACTAGTGTCGGTATCGTTTCTGAAGCGTCGGATGAAGTTGGAACAGAAGGCTCGGCAGCACTCTGCGGAGCGGGACGGAGTGTACTGAGCCGCTTCGCCAGGGCCGTCAGCAGAGTGCTCTTCTGTGGCACCAGCTCCAGCAAGGTAAGTTTCTTCGCTACGTGTCTGACAACATCTCGGTGTTAGACCTTTTTCCTCCTTGCATGCTCATTATTGGGGAACGTTACAATTGGTTGCCTATGACAACGCTTTTCGGATGACTGTGTCCCTAAAAATTGTGTCGTGGTCTCATATCATACTGGTATATTTTGATGGTCTCAGCTAACATAGTTAAAGTTGAGGTTAAAAAAAAATATATTTTCAGACCTTCTTGACGAACTTGAAGTTCTGTTAAAAAATATTTCGGCTCAACGTCTCATAATGCTGAGGATTAAAAATTAGATCATTTACGGCAACGCTATTTACCTACTGAGCAGTGTTTTGGGAAAATGTAGAGTCCAGTGTACACGTTAAGAGGGCGTGCGCGCAAAATCTGGTGTTGTTGTGTAAATTTACGGGAAAATATGTTATGGTGTTGTTATGTGAATTTATTATGTAAATTTTAGAGGGATACTTTCGGGAACTCTGCTCAACATAATAAAGTAAGTAATCATTTATAACTGATTATATCTATTGGTCAATATCCTGAATTAAAAAAAAGCGTATCGGTCTTAAACTGTTGTCCAATGCCCGTTTGTTTGCACGCTAACGTGATGTTTTACCAGTTTATTCCTCTAACCTGTATATTGTTTCATTTCAAAGTCTGAACTTTTCAATAGAGTTGAGATAATCATGCTAGTTTTACGAATATTCTTTGTTGTTTTAATACCTACAAATGAAGGGTCAGGAACATATAATACGTGCTACAACTTGAGCGACACTGATCACATTTGAGTAAAGTGATTAGAGCCAAAGTCTTCACTGATTCGTTGTGAGAGGGCAATAAAGCATATCATAATTGCATAGCTTCTTAAATAATATGAAATTTCATGGGCATTTTATAACTTATTTTTCAGTATTGCATTGCACTCGAAAGCTCGTGATTTTGAACTGAACTTCTGATTGGATATTTTAGTTCTGCAAGCCACGGCAATTTTATTACGCTACTGTTTGAGTTGAACATGATATGAGTATCAGTCTGTAAGACTGAAGCGTATTCGTGCAAGATTTTTCGTGCTTAAATTCTAAAACGTTTCCTTTTCTCAATCGTTTTTTTCACTCATGTTTATTTGATTTACAAAGCGGACAAGAGGCTTCATTTCGTTATTGACCGGAATGTGTAGGCGCCCCAATTTGAAGATAAAATTATGCTCGAGCTAATTATACACATTTCAAATTTTACCGACTATTCAGATCTTTAAGTCGTCAAGGAAAATGCCTTTTATTTCGTTCTATTACCCCTCTGCTCTGCGCCATAATTTTAGGTACCTGACGTTGTATATTCTCTTCTACTCATGCTTGACTTCATACCGGTTCACACCTGCTTCTCTCTGCGAGCTCCGCTGAAAATGTTGTCCTTTTGTCAGTGCCACGTCGAAGGCCTCGACGGCGCGCTACGTGGGCCTGTCATTCTTTCTTTTCGCTGTCACTCGCTCATGCTCTCTTCACCCCTGACGCTCTCTCGTGTGAGTTATCTAAAATTTTCTCTCCTCCCCTTGGCAACCGGCTGCCTCTGGTAAGTTTCCTCCCTCATTGAGTTGGAGCAAGCTGTAATGAATCCCACAGGTTTTGGTTTATCTTGATAATGCTTGCACATAATTCAGACTCCTTCATTAAATGCGGTGTGAGAAAAGTTTACCCTGTCCGTGAAGCTCCCAACCCTGACCTGGAGAGCATCACATTGATTATTTACTCACGGGAAGAGGTAGAATAACAATCACAGTGATCATTGTTTCGGTAAGAAAGAAGTTATGGAACTCTTACACGTATACTCAGACGAGTATGCGTACTTACCTGTGATGGATGAAAGTTACGGAATGATCCTTAACGTTTTTGTCATTATGCGCTAAATTTATATCATTTTCGATGGGTATTGCTCATGATTCCAACATATACAATTCATATTCTTGTTCAATATGTACAGCCAAAATCACTCGGAAATTTAGATTTTACCCCCATCGTATATTTTCATGTGAATATCAGAGAAAATTGGATATTGTTGTATGAGAAGCACAGGAACCATAAGATATTTTAAACCGTTACCCTAAGTTTATTCACTGTTTTTTTTACCACGAGTTCATGAATATTAATACAAAATTACAATCAACGTCCCCTTTTTACCGAGCAATAATTAACCTGCTACTACTGAATAGTTTACGTTTCCATCCGAAAAATTTATTCAATGAGTAAATTGAAACTTAACGTCCCCAATTTAAGGGTTAGTTTAAGTATTGGCGGTTGGGCATGCGGTTCCAGTGGGAGTTGTTTATGTTGATGCTGATGTACTCACCTATAATTTAAATTTTTCCCTCCAGAGATCTGAGTTTTAGCTCATATTTGGATTATGACCCAGTGCTCAATTCTGACGCAGAAGATGCGATAAATTTGTATTCTAAGTTCACTCTACAGTTTTAATTCTTAGTTTCTCCCTGTGGAACGTGTTAGTTTTGGGGTACAGAATGAACTAAATTATGAGTCAACATTTGAATAAATCAAGTTCAAACATGAGAAATAAAGTTGGTGAGATGTGTTTGAAAATTTATAAGTGGTATTCAGCAAATAACATTGCTCACTATCTCAAAACAAAAAAAGATGCTTGTTGGGGGAACGAATGTCAGGATTTTAAGGGGAAAAATGCGGACGAGTTATTTTCACCAAATGTTGCCAGTGAGTTTCGGTCACAAAACCTTCACTGATGAGCCTTCACATACATGACGGTCACGCAGACATTTTCGTGTCTTCGAAACTGCCAAGGGTAGAAAAATTAAACAAATACACGCATAGGACAAGTATACTAAGCCTTGATGAGGGTACCTCAGCGGTTCTGAAAATATCTATTATAAACAAGCACAGTTCCACGCAAGCGAAGGTCTTTATTTTTTTCTCTTTCTCCTGTAATGATTTATCCATGCCACCCTGACAGAACTGCTCGTTTTTTACCTTCTTTCTCTCATGTCCTGCACCAGCATCATGCACAGGGGGTTCACACCTGAGCTTAGCCCAGTTCTGGCGCGCCACGAGGGAAACAAATCGAGTGGCAACGTTGCAAGCCGGACAAATTATTATTTAAATTCTGTAACGAATTGTACCAGCCGAAAGTAACGCCCTTCGGCCTGTTCCAAAAAGTGTGCAAAACTAGAGCCACCAAACGATGCAAATCGGTTTTTGTAAAAAAAAAATTATCATTAAATTTGTTGAAAACGACAATCTTCGAATTGCTCTCATGAATAATAGATAAAATTAAAATCGGAAAGATTGTTTTCCTCCAGCAGCTATGGAGTGTCCAAAAAAATGTGGACGTTAAAAAAAGTGTCCAAATGGGCGAATGAGCATCGAGTTTAGCGACAGAGTTACAGTTAGTTATCTGTTGCTCAAAATATCGCTAAAATATCATTCTAAAGATGCGTCTGAGAGACACTGAGTAGAACTTCAACCCAGAGTTATTTATATTTGGGCAACAGGTAGAACGATAATCGAAAAAATCGATCTTATCGAGAAAACTGTTGACTCTGATTATCAGGTTTGACGCAATTTCGAATTTTGAAACATGACAGTTCTGGCTCGTGAGATATTGGAATAACGAAAATTTTACATCAAAAATAAATTATAACCTTCTTTATGTGAACATTGGAGAAGAGAATAAACGGGTTCAATTAATTCCTTTTTGTAAAGCTTAGGAGCACCAAGTTAAAATGTAAAAATTACAACCCTTTGTCCAAGCAAATAAGTGTTTTTAGAGGTATATGAGCTACGGAAACGTTGGTGCAAGGTATATTACAGATAAGAATTCAGAAAGGTAATCGTTGTTTCAAGCAATATGTTTGAACGACTTTTAAAACAGTAATATCGGGGATTCCTTTTGGTAAGATTTTATTCAAAACGCTCTTTTTCAATTTTCCATGTGTCTCAAAGTCTGTTGAAAAAGCATCAGATGGCTAAATGAGTATACGTTTGATGGATATTCCGTTCTATAATTCATTCAATTTTCATTCCAGACTTTTAAGTTTGGGCTTGAGATGTATTTGTACTCCCGGGCTGATCCTAAACAGCAATCAAGATCTCGAGCGCTTTGATCCAGTGATGAGGGGCCCATTCTACTTTACGTATGATGACAGGGCACTTGTCCCAATGCACCTGTCGTGTGGGCTGTAGGAAGTCTTCTCTCATTGGTTAAATGTCTGTGATAAACATTCTCTTGGTTTTGCGTTTTTTTCCCGTTTCAGTTACCATACAGGGTGTCTCAAAAAATGTATACCTCACTTTTAA